>PVJS01046693.1:0-15716 GCA_004027185.1 Glis glis
GAAAAAAAAAAAAAAAAAAAACTTAGAACCTAGCCTGGCGTGGTGGCGCACGCTTATAATCCTAGTACTTGGGAGGCTGAGACTGGAGGATCTGGGTTTGTGGCCAGCCTCAGCTACTTAGTGAGGCCCTCTGCAACTTCGTGAGACCTGGTTTCAAAATAAAGTATAAAAAATAGGGCCGGGGGTGTAGCTCGGAGGTAGAACGCCCCTGGGTTCAATCCCCGGTACTGCAAATAAATAAATAAATAAATAAATAAAATAAAAAAGAAATAGTGACAGAAAATTTTCCACATTTGGTGAAAGATATAAATTTACATATCCAAGAGCCTTACTGAACCCTTATATACAAAGTACATGCCTAGGCACATGATCAAACTGCCAAAAACCAAATGTAAAGAGAAAATTTTGAAAACAGCCAGAGAAAAAAACAACATCTATTATACAGGGAAATAATGATATAAATATCACTGACTTCTCATCTAAAAGAACAGAGGCCTGAAAACAGGGGAACTGAAGAGAAAAAAAATCTGTCAACTCGGAATTGCCTATCCAGTGAAAATAAATTTCATTAATGAAAATGAAATATCCCTTCCGATCAATGAAAATGAAGACAATTCATCACCAGTAGACCTGCACAAATGAAAGACTAAAGGAAGCCGGGCGTGGTGGCACACGCTTGTAATCCCAGTACTTTGGGAGGCGGAGACCGGAGGATCCGGGTTCGCGGCCAGCCTCAGCTCTCTCTCTCTCTCTCTACTTAGTGAGGCCCTCCGCAACTTTGTGAGACCCGGTTTCAAAATAAAAGTATAAAAAAATAGGGCCGGGGGTGTAGTTCGGAGGTAGAACGCCTCTGGGTTCAATCCCCGGTACCGCAAAAAAGAAAAAAAGAAAGACTAAAGGAAGGCCTTTGGGTGGAAGGGAAACGAAACCAAATAGAAACTTGGATTACAGGAAGGAACAGAGGACACCAGAAATGGCAAATGTATGTATGGGTAAATATGAAAGACTACTTAACTTTAATTTCTTTCAAATGCATCTGACTAGCCAGGCACAGTGGTACGTACCCATAGTTCCAGCTACTCGGGAGGCTGAGGCAAGAGGTTCACCAAAGCCCAGCAGTTCAAGACCAGCCTGGGTGACACAGCAAGACCTCATCTTAAAAAAATAAAAGTAAAAAAAATAAAATGTGCCGGGCGTGGTGGCGCACGCTTGTAATCCCAGTACTTGGGAGGCTGAGACAGGAGGATCCAGGTTTGTGGCCAGCCTCAGCTACTTAGTAAGGCCCTCCGCAACTTCGTGAGACCTGGTTTCAAAATAGAGGATAAAAAATAGGGCTGGGGGTGTAGCTCGGAGGTAGAATGCCCCTGGGTTCAATCCCCGGTACTACAAAAAATAAATAAATAAATAAATAAATAAATAAATAAATAAAATAAATAAATAAATAAAATGCATGACTGTTTAAAACAAAAATTATAATAGTATGTTGTGGGGTTTATTAGTGTTGTAGATGTGATCTATATGACAACTGTTTATCATGTAAAGGACAGGATTTCATGGTTAATGGGCCTATAAAGTCGCAAGGTTTTTATATTTAATGAACGGTATAAGTGATTTGCCAATGTCCTCCAGTCAGGAAGTGGTGGAACAGAACATGACTAATGTCCAAATCTCATCCTCTGTCTTCTACATCAGACAAGAACAATGAATAGGTAGGAGGAGAAAATGAGACAGGGGAGAGAGTCTGACAGCTTCGAGTAGCCTCAGGGGCCCTCCGGTTGCTGAACGTGGCAGATTCCCAGGCCTGGGAGTCTGACGGTGAAGGCAGGACTTGATGTTTCAGGCCCAGGGATGAGACATCAGGGAGGGGCCAAAGCAGAGAGCTACCTTCTCATGAGGCCTTGAATTCAGCCATTGTGTCTGAGCAGACGTGCCTGAGAAAGGGTAACCTCCAGACAGGTTAGGAAGGTGCCGCAGCGAATCCTGCCCCTGCCCCTGGCCAGGGAGTGGCTACTTCTCCACGGACACTACTGTGCCAGCTGCCCAGGCTCGCCGAGGCCTCTGAAGACGACCAGGGCAAAGCAGATTGGAATTCTCCTGTTTGGGAGCTGGGGGTGGAGGTGGGAAAATGTTCCCCCAGCACCTCCAAGCCCGAGTTGCAGACAGTGGGAAGTCAGTAGGAGGTGCAGTTCGAACATGTACCTATATGGAGCCAAAAACAAGGGATGGATTTGGGTCTTTTTTTTTTTTGTACTGGGAATGGAACCCAGGGGCATTCTACCTGAGCTACTCCCCCATCCCCCAGCCCTATTTTATTATTTTTTGGAACAAGGCCTTACTAAGTTGCGGAAGGCCTCACTAAGTTGCCGAGACTGGCCGTGAACCTGTGATCCTCCTGTCTCAGCCTCCCAAGTACTGTACAGCCATGCGCTACCACGCCTGGCTGGGTCTTGAATTGGGATAATCTGTTCCTTTGCAGGAATGGAAAAGATGGAAGATGTGTTGACTATTTAACTATTGCCCCTCAGCGAGGCTCTATGATACTGGGCTGACTCTTTGCAACCACATTTCCCAGACTCCTTTGCCAGCTGGCTTTCTATGCGGCGCTACCCATAGGAGGCCCTAGTAGGATATGGGAAGGCAGGAGAGGGGAGAAGGCTCTTCCTTCCTTCTGTTTGCTGTCCCCATCAGTGTAGCCCAGCAGTGGTAGCAGGTCCCAGTCTCCGGCTTTCTTTGGCTCCCAGCAGCAGCTGCTCAGAAGTTCCTGCTCAAGTCCCCAAAGAAGCCGGGCGTGGTGGTGCACGCTTGTAATCCCAGTACTTTGGGAGGCAGAGACCAGAGGATCCGGGTTCGCGGCCAGCCTCAGCTCTCTCTCTCTCTCTCCCTGTCTCTCTCTCTCTCTACTTAGTGAGGCCCTCCACAACTTCGTGAGACCCGGTTTCAAAATAAAGTATAAAAAATAGGGCCGGGGGTGTAGCGCGGAGGTAGAACGCCCCTGGGTTCAATCCCCGGTACCGCAAAAAAAAAAAAAAAAGAAGTCCCCACAGAATTGCGCAGTGCTCCTCTGTATTTGATTTGCAGCTCCAGGGCCCCCACTGAACACCCAGATTCCTGTAACCCCTTCCTCTTTCCCAGCCCTGGAGGTAATAGCTGCCTTCTGTAGTTTTTTTTTCTCTTTTACTTTTTTCCTAAGTATTTTCTTTCTCTCCCCCCCATAACGAAATCCTTTTAGTAGATTTCCTTTTCTGAAATTCTGGCATGATTTCTGTTTCCTGACCTGCTCCTTTTTTTGGGGGGTATATATGTGGGGGGTACTGGGGAATTCTACTTCTGAACTACACCCCAGCCCTATTTTTATTTTTATATTTTTATTTTGAAACAGAGTCTCACTAGGTTGATGAGAGTCTCGCTACTTGCTGAGGCTGTCCTTGAACCTGTGATCCTCCTGTCTTAGCCTCCCAAGTACTGAGATTACAGGTGTGCACCACCACACTCAGTTCTGACCTGCTCTTTCTGATACAGAAAGAAACAGAAATGCTTCTCCAGGGACCTGCTAGGAATTCCCCCAGTCAGAGTAGACAGAGGGAAGGGTAGGGACTCGGGGCTAAGTCAGCCCTCTGCTTTTACTCACTGAGTGATTTCTGGGCAAACTACTTGACTTCTCTGATCTCAGTTTCCTCACCTGAAACTAGGATTGATAATGCAAACCTGATCTGTCAGTCTCTGGACACAAGAGACAAAAAAAACAAAACAAAACAAAAACAAAAACAATGAAAACAGCAACAACAAAAACAACTTGAACTTTAAGTTGGGCATGGTGGTCTACACCTGTAATCCCAGTACTTGTGAGGCTGAGACTGGAGGATCACAGGTTCAAGATCAGCCTCAGCAACTTAGTGAGGCCCTCAGCAACTTAGTGAGGCCCTCAGCAACTTAGTGAGGCCCTCAGCAACTTAGCGAGGCCCTCAGCAACTTAGTGAGGCTCTCAGCAACTTAGCGAGGCCCTCAGCAACTTAGTGAGGCCCTCATCAACTTAGTGAGGCCCTCAGCAACTTAGTGAGGCCCTCAGCAACTTAGCAAGACCCTGTTTCAAAATGAAAAATAAAAAGGGCTGGAGGTATATCTTGGAGGTAGAATGCCCCTGAGTTCAATCCCCAGCACCAAAACAAACAAACAAAAAACTTGAACTAGGTTAGGCAAAAAGGTAAAATTATTCTGGAAAGTTCCCAGAAAAAATAACTATTGAGTGCAAAGGGTGAGAGGTAGGGGTGGAGCTTGACTCTCATACAAATGGAACTAGGAGTTCACCTGCATTCAGGTCCCTCTGCCTCTCTTAGTTTGAATGAGATGGAGCTGATCCTTAGCATGGTCCCTTTTGCTCCGGGTGGTGGAGGAGAATGGCCTCTAGTAGCCTCTAGACTTTGGCCCTTACAGCTTTGCCCAGAGAAGAAAGGGCACCTCCTGGCTCGATCCAGCTCAGTGGTTTCCAGGGGAGGGCTCCGACTGGCGAGGGTGGGCACCCAGCCCTGCGCACATCCCTGTGGCCTGGGAGCGGGTCACATCAGCGCGACGCTGCCAGTCAGTTACGACACGTCCAGGTCTTTCAAAACTGGGGTGTTTATAGAACTGTCCCCACTGCACAGATGGGCCAGCTGAGGCTCAGAGGAAAGGCTCGATCTAAGTGACCATACTAGACACCATGTCACCGAAAACCAGGATTATTAAACATCCTGCAGCCGCAGGGGAAGCAGCTGGATGTGGTGCAGCAGGTAAGACAGCAGAGCCAAGCCGTGCAGCCTCTATTTCAAAAAAGAGACGAAGGTTCAGAGAGGCTTTGTAGACAATCCCGGGTTCCACAGCTTGGAGGTGGGGTCAGAATTCACGCCGGGTCTTCCCGGTTCTCTGGGTGACCCATCCCAACCCACTCAAGAAATATCCTGCCGCTGGCCAGGCCCGGGACTGGGCAGCATTCCCTGGCTCCTTTTCCTCCAGTCTTGGATGCCAGCTAAGTACAAGGTCCCACTGGGGGCCGTGGCATTTGAAATAAATGTGGGGAAAAGGAGCTCAGAAACTAGAAATGACGATCAAAGGGCAAAAGGGCCTCTGAGGAAAAGCGAAGCCAAGGGGGGTTGTTGATTTCGGGACCTGGTCCTGACCCTTCTCCGGTCCCATCTCCTCCTGAACCTGCAGCCACCCTAAGCCAGTTTCCCGCCTATGTCATATCCTCTGCCTCCTTGCCTTTTTTTTTTTTTTTTTACAGTACTGGGGATTGAACCCAGGGGCGTTCTACCTCCAAGCTCCACCCCCAGCCCTATTTTTTTTTATTCTTTATTTTGAAACAGGGTCTCACGAAGTTGCAGAGGGCCTCACTAAGTAGCTGAGGCTGGCCGCGAACCCGGATCCTCCTGTCTCAGCCTCCCAGGTACTGGGATTACAAGCGTGCGCCCGGCTCCTCCGTGCCTTTTCAAAAGCTGCTTCCTTTATCTAAAAACACCTTTTCGACTGCCCTCCAAACCCTGTCCCAGAAAACTCCTACACATCCCTCTAAACACATTCTAACCATCTCCTCTGTGGAGTCTTCCTGTTTCTCAGCAGCAGACCTTCCCTGATCCACACATCAGGGTTGATTACTCCCTTTTCTTTGTATACCATTGTAGTGGTGGATCTGCTGCAACAGAATGGCCTCGGGAGAGATTCCAAAATAGTCAAGTACCAGCCCCGTCCTGTGAGAGCCTGACTCAGGGAGTGTCTGATGGGGCCAGGTGTCAAAAATGCAAGCAGGCTGGGCGTGGTGGCGCACGCTTGTAATCCCAGTACTTGGGAGGCTGAGACAGGAGGATCGCAGGTTCGCGGCCAGCCTCAGCTACTCAGTGAGGCCCTCTGCAACTTAGTGAGACCCTGTTTCCAAATAAAGAATAAAAAATAGGGCTGGGGGTGTAGCTCAGAGGTAGAATGCCCCTGGGTTCAATCCCCAGTACCACGAAAAAAAAAATGCAAGCAGACACCACGCATGGTGGCGCACACTTGTAATCCCAGTACTTGGGAGGCGGAGACCGGAGGATCTGGGTTAGCGGCCAGCCTCAGCTACTTAGCGAGGTCCTCCGCAACTTCGTGAGACCCAGTTTCAAAATAAAGTATTAAAAATAGGGCCGGGGGTGTAGCTCGGAGGTAAAACGCCCCTGGGTTCAATCCCGGGTACCACACACACACAAAAAAAAAAGCAAGCAGATGCCTCAAGTGCTTATGCTGCGGGCCAGGGGTGGGGACTGCTGGGGTGTGTCTCTTGAAAGCAGGGTTTTCACCTGTATACCAGGGCCTGGCTCAGAGGAGTGCTGAGGGAGAGAGGGAGGAAGGAAGGAGAGAATGGAGTGGAGATGGAGGTGGGCATGACCCGGGGTGGCCAGGAAGCAGGGGTACTGGGAGCGATGCTCCTGGACCATCGTACTCTACCCTTGTTTGTGAAGACCCCGGTGGTGGAGCTAGACATTCCAGGGTTTGAGTCCTGGTTCTACTGCACACCAGCTGTGTGGGCCTAGGCAAATCGTTCAGTCTCTCTGTTCCCTCTACCTACTGGGAATGATGGCGGTGCCTGCCTCCCGTGACGTTCTGGGGATATAGCAGGCTCTTAGGATCAGCACCTTTCAACCATCCAGGTGCACGCAGACCAGCTGGGGCCTCGTGAAAGCACAGACTCCGACTCATCCATGTCTGGGCTGGAGCCTGGGTTCTGCAGTTCAAAGGACCTTCCAACAGGAGTCAGCGCTTGGGGGTCTGTGGACCAGCTCTGAGTGGTGGGGACACAGATCAAAAGTGGACAATGCGCCTTTCAGGGAACCCACCCAGTCTTCTGAAACAGGACGGGAACGAGGCCAGGGGTGGCCTCTGCAGCGTACGCTGTGTGGTCAGGCACTGTACTGGGCCCCTCTACACCCCAGCTCTCTGAGTGGGAGGCCCTGTGTCCCCAGAATTTGAGCAATGGTGACCATGCATTGCTTAAACCAACTGTATGAGTTTCTTTCTGCTACTTTAAGAAGTTACCACACACCTGGTGGCTTATGACACCACGGCTTTATTCTCTTACAGTTCTGTAGGTCAGAACTTACAGACTGAGTCTTAGGGGCTCAGATCAAGGTGTCCACGGGGCAGGTTCCTTCTGGAGGCTCCAGGGGAGGATCCGTTCCTTGTCTCCTCTAGCTTCTAGAAGCTGCTGGCAGTCTTTGGCTTGTGGCCATATAACTCCCATTTCTGCCTATGCTGCCATGTGGCCTCCTCCTCTCTCTTTTTTTTTCTTTTTGCGGTACCGGGGATTGAACCCAGGGGCGTTCTACCTCCGTGCTACACCCCCAGCCCTATTTTTTTATGCTTTATTTTGAAACCGGGTCTCACAAAGTTGCAGAGGGCCTCACTAGGTAAAGAGAGAGAGAGAGAGAGAGAGAGAGAGAGAGAGAGAGAGGGAGGGAGGGAGAGAGAGAGAGAGAGAGAGAGAGAGAGAGAGAGAGAGGTGAGGCTGGCCTCCGGTCTCCGCCTCCCAAAGTACTGGGATTACAAGCGTGCGCCACCACGCCCAGCTGCCTCCTCCTCTCTCTGACTTCCCATCTCCCTCTTCTAAGGACCTTTGTGACTATATTGAGCCCACTTGGATAATCCAGGATAATTTTCCTATGCGAACATCCTTAACTTTAGCTGGGTGTGGTTGTGCATGCCTGGAATCTCAGTGCTTGGGAGACAGACAGGAGAATCACAGGTTCGGGGACAGCCTCAGCAACTTAGAAAGACTCTCAGCAACCTACTGAGACTCTGTTTCAAAACAAAAAAAATAAAGAAAGGCTGGGGTATAGCTCTGAGGTAGAATGCCCCTGGGTTCAATCCCTAATTAGAAAGAAAGAAAGAGAGAGAGAGAGAGAGAAGAGAGGGAGGGAGGGAGGGAGGGAGGGAGGGAGGAAGGAAGGGAGGGAGGGAGGGAGGAAAGAAGGAAGGAAGGAAGGAAGGAAGGAAGGAAGGAAGGAAGGAAGGGAGGGAGGGAGGGAAGGAAGGAAGGAGAGAAAAAAGAAGATCCTTAACTTTAACCAGCTTGGTGGTGCATGCCTATAATCCCAGTAGGGAGGCTGAGACAGGAGGATTGCAGGTTCAAGGTCAGCCTCAGCAATTTAGCAAGACCCTGTTTCAAAATTAAAAATAGAAATAGGGCTGGGGGTATAGCTCAGAGGTAGAATGTTCCTGGGTTTAATCCCTAGTAATCCTCCCCCACCAAAAAAATTTTTTGTGTGTGGTACTAGGGATTGAAGCCAGGGGAGTTCTACCTCTAAACCACACCCCAGCCCTACTTTACTTTTTAGTTTGAAACAGGGTTTCACTAGGTTGATGAGAGTCTCGCTAGGTTGTCGAGGCTATCCTCAAACCTGCAATCTTCCTGTGTCAGCCTCCCAAGTACTGGGATTACAAGCATGGGCCACCACACCCGGCTTCCCCCCCAAAAAAAAATTAAGCAAAGATCCTTACTTTATCCAACCTGAAAAATCCATTTTACCACATAAGTAACATATTCCTAGGTTGTGGGGATTAGGTGGACATCGTTGGGGCCTTTGGTCTGCCAAGCCTCTCGAGTCGGACCCTGACTGCAGACCTCAGGCTGCTCATCACACTCCCCACAAGGTCCCAGCTCTGAGATGCTGGTGGTGGCTGCGCAAGTTACTCCTCCCCTGCCTGGCTGTTCCCGGGCCTGGACCCTCCCTGCTCTGCGCATTGATCGCCCAAGTATCAGGGGCTGGAGGAGCAAGGCCAGGGTCCCACTATCCCCTGGAGCCCCTGAGCACATGCAACCCATAGAGCATGCCGCTCACATAGCCAGGCAGAGGTGACCTCTCAGACAGCAAGTCTGTCCGGGGAATATTGGCAAGCAGGCCAGAGAGAGTTGGCCAGAGCTTTGGCCAAGGAGGCAGAGTGGAGAGTCATTGAAAAGGACAAAGACGCTGACAAATCCAGCTGTTTCCCTGAATCCTTCATCCTTAATCCTTAGTCCTGCCTCCCAATCCTTAGTCCTACGGACCCTGGCACATGGCACAAACTGAGCCGACGTGCCCGATGGCTCCTGGAGGCAAGCTGAGTGACAGGTACCCATTCCTGCCAAGTATCAGAGTAGAGGGGGGACCACAGGGCAAAATGGAGCCAGCCCTTGGCTTGCCCACCATCTCTATTCAAGCAAAGACTGTGCTTTGGGCTTGCAGATACGGTGACCAACACCATCCCAATTTTCTTGGGGCTAAGGGCTTTCCTGGAAAAATGGGGACAAGTTGGTCCCCTACATGGAGGGCAGCTGCACACCCCAGCATTGGGCTTGGCTGCTGTCTACCCTGCAGCCCCAGGTCGCCCAACCCCGTCAGCTGGCCAGGTTCATCGCAGTCACAAAAGCCTGTCTACGTGAAGCGGTGTCTGTGGTGGCAGCTGGAGCGGAGGGGCTGGCGCAGAGGACTGCTGTGTCACGCTGGGTCAAGCTACACATTCAGGAGCTTAATGTTTCTCAAGTCACTGGGGGACAGGGGCGGAGCTCAGGCTAGAAGGAGGGGAGGGAGAAATTAAGTCCCCAAAGTTGACTCTGCTGACAAAACTAAAGGTCCCTTCAGAAGCCTGCCGTGGGGACATGCCTCTCGGGGTCAAGGATACGTGTGCTGGGGACCCAAGACCTGCTGCTGGGAGGAAGTGTGGGTGCTCGGAATGGGATGCCGGGGCCGGACAGATCCGCGTTACCTGCCTGCCGCACAGCGACCCTGCACGAGCCCCCCAGCGTCTCTGAGCTTGATTTTTCTCACCTGTAAAAGGAGGCTAATGATACCTCTGTGCAGAGTCAAGATGGACAAGCCAGGCACGATGGCACGTGCCTGTAATCCCAATACTTGGGAGGCTGAGACAGGAGAATTGCGGGTTTAAGGACAGCCTCAGAAAGTAGCAAGACTCTCAGCAACTGAGCAAGACCCTATTCCAAAAACAACAAACAAAAAATAATAAAATTGGACTGGGGGTGGGGGTGTAGCTCAGAGGTAGAAAGGAAGGAAGGAAGGGAGGGAGGGAGGGAGGGAGGGAGGAAGGAAGGAAGGAAGGAAGGAAGGAAGGAAGGAAGGAAGGAAGGAAAGGAAGAAAAAAAACGGACATGTGAATTTGCCTAATGCCCAGTAGGTTACTCCTATCCCCAGGCTCAGACCAAGGTCAATGGGAAAATAAATTCACCACCAGAAGGCTGCCTGGTTAGTGAGCCTTGGGTTGGGACAAACAGAGCTGGGACAAGAAGATAAACTCAGGACTGTTCCATCCGAGTCCTGGACCCAGGGCCCTTCCCTTCCTTGGATGCGATCTCCCTTCTGCTCCTCAGTCAGTCCGAATTTCTTACCAGTCCCCTGGCACGCCCATCCTTCCTGCATTACCTCATGCTGGCTGCGTTACAGATGAATTAGATTCAAGTTCCATTATATGACACACAGACAACCTGCTAGGCCTTTTCATTTTTTAACCTAAGTGATCTCATCTGACCATCCAGCAACCTTTTGGGGGTCTGTATCACTCTCCCCATTTTACAGATGTGGAAACTGAGGCTTAGAGGGTTTGAGAACATTTGTCGAGGTCACACTGATTCAGGTCCCCATCTCCAGGCTCCAAGTTCAATGTTGTCCACTGAAGCAGACCCTGTGACATTACAGAGGATGGAAGGGGCCCAAACTGACACAGGCACTCCATCCTTCCAACAAGTTCCTGACTGACAGTCCCAATTACAAGACCAGTAGAAGGTGCTTTTCTTTTCTTTTTTTCTTTTCTTTTCTTTTATCCTCTCTTCTCTTCTTTTCTTTTCTTTTTTCTTCTTTTCTTTTTGTATTGGGGATTGAACCCAGGGGCATTCTAACTCCAAGCTACACCTCCAGCCCTTTTTATTTTTATTTTGAAACGGGGTCTCACCAGGTTGCTGATAGTCTTGCTAAGTTACTAAAGCTGTCCTCAAACCTGCGATCCTCCTGTCTCAGCCTCCCAAGTACTGGGATTACAGGTGTGTGCCACCATGCCCGGCTAGAAGGTTCTTTTCTAAAGAAGATGGGCTTCCTTCTCAGTCCCCACTCAGCGGCTGAGAGATAATGCCCTGGTTCTAGCATCTGATTTATCATCCCCCAGGGCTCACCCCAGACAGTGTGGGCCTGCTCCCCTACACTGCTAAAAATGGAAGTGACAACTTCCAACTTCCTTTTATGAGAGAAAAGGGAATTTATTAGACTGAGCAGAAAAGGATATACTCAAGTCGGAGTACGATGTGTGTACACTGGAGTCAGGGAGAAGTCTCCAGCCACATGGCCGGCCGACCTGACCCAAATCACGGAGTCTAGCTGTGACATTGTGGCACTGCTTCCTAAAGGCCTGGAATCCAGCTAGGGAAAGGGGCAGGGGCTGGGCTCTGGACCTAGTTCTCTGACAGATGTCACTAGAACTTTGTTTATTGATTTCTTTAAAGTGTGTGTGTAGCCGGGCGTGGTGGCGCATGCTTGTAATCCCAGTACTTTGGGAGGCGGAGACCGGAGGATCCGGGTTCGGGGCCAGCCTCAGCTCGCTCTCTCTCTCTCTCTCTCTCTACTTAGTGAGGCCCTCCGCAACTTCATGAGACCTGGTTTCAAAATAAAGTATAAAAAAATAGGGCCGGGGGTGTAGCACGGAGGTAGAATGCCCCTGGGTTCAATCCCTGGTACTGCAAAAAAAAAAAAGAAAAAAAGAAAGTGTGTGTGTGTGTGTGTGTGTGTGTGTGTGTGTGTGTGTATTTGGTGCTGGGGATTAAAGCCAGGGGCATTCTACCTCTGAGCTACACCTCCAACCCTTTTTATCTTTTACTTTGAAACAGGGTCTTGCTAGGTTACTGGGAGCCTTGCTAAGTTGCTGAGACTGTCCTCAAACCTGCAATCCTCCCATCTCAGCCTCCCAAGTACCGGGATTACAAGCGTGCACCACCATGCCCGTGAAAGTTGGAGATTTTGAAGGCCAGAATTGACCAGCGCTTTGGTCTGTGAAGGAAACACCAAAACAGTTGTCACTGGATATGATTATAAATTCAATCAGCCTCACAGCCCAGGTAGGAGGGCAGGAGTACAGGGCAGAGTAGGGGTGGTGGCAATCTCACGGGAAGCCAAAGACACATGTCCAGCGTCACTCCCTGCGGCATTCCCCGCGACGGCCCTCTTGTCCGTCAATACAGGAATGAGCAAATGGAGTACAACAGCCTCGCCCATCCATGGAATTCTCTGCAGAGCTTAAAAAAGAAGGAAGATGATGACACAGATGGGACGATCCCTGAAACGGGCTTTAAAAAAATCAGATTGCGCCGGGTGTGGTGGCGCACGCTTGTAATCCCAGTACTTTGGGAGGCGGAGACCAGAGGATCCGGGTTCGCGGCCAGCCTCAGCACTCTCGCTCTCTCTCCTTCTCTCTCTCTCTCTTTCTCCTTAGTGAGGCCCTCCACAACTTCGTGAGACCCAGTTTCAAAATAAAGTATAAAAAATAGGGCCGGGGGCGTAGCGCGGAGGTAGAACGCCCCTGCGTTCAATCCCCGGTACCGCAAAAAAAAAAAAAATTAGATTGCAAAACATATGGACAGTGTATCATTTGTGTTTAACAAGTTAGACGTGGCAGCTATCCATACATATTTATGCATATAGTTGTGGAAAAGGATATGGGTCTATGCACAAACAGATCATAGAACCGCTCTGTCTCTGGAGAGGGAGGTGGGATTGGGATGACGGTCAAGGGGGAATTTATGTGTAATATTTGTGACTTTAAGTGACTTTAAGTAAAGCAAATGTTTGAAAAAGCAAGTATGGTCTCTTGAAGGATCAGACTCATTCCAATGTCCCCTTGGGGGAAGAGCCTCAGGACCCGCCTTGCAGAGCCGGCCCCACTCCGTCCTCCGTGCCAGGGCTGCACACTGCCCGCAGCGCTGAGCGCCAGGCCACAGTGAGCAAGTTCCCCTCAACTCTCACTCTCTCCTTGGTCCCCCAACTGATTGCACTACACAAAGGGCTGGGTCCACCTCTGCACCCACACCTGGGCAGCGGCCTCTGTGAGAGCCAACTGAGCGGCTCTGAGCCCTGCGTGATATGAATTTCTCTATAGCTGTCCCTGTATAGGACCCGTCTGGGACCTCCTGTAGATACCAGAATCACACACCCTCAAGTCCTGTATATAAAATGGTATGCTCTTTAGATATATATATTTATATATATTATTTATATATACACTATTTTTTTTTTTTTTGGCGGTACCGGGGATTGGACCCAGGGTCATTCTACCTCCACACCACACCCCCGGCCCTATTTTTTTATACTTTATTTTTAAACCGGGTCTCACGAAGTTGCGGAGGGCCTCACTAGGTACAAGGAGAGACACAGGGAGAGAGACAGAGAGAGAGCAAGCTGAGGCTGGCGGTGAACCCGGATCCTCCAGTCTCCGCCTCCCAAAGTACTGGGATTACAAGCGTGCGCCACCACCCCTGGCTTCTTTCTTTCTTTTTTTTTAATGTCCTAGTTTCAGTAGCAGCGCCTTTCCATAGACGAGATCATCTCTGCAGGAACCTTCAACTCTGGCCTCAAAGAATTTCTTCCAATTATATTCTCCAGAAAATGAGCCACTTAGATGAAACATGTCCTCCCAACCCCCCCCCCATACCCAAGGAAACAAGCCACCAACAAGTCCCCAGAGAGAACACAGCCTTGCTGGTCACTTGTACTCAGACTTCTTGCCTCCAGAACCATGAGGGAGTAGATTTTTGTTATTTTAAGCCACCAAGCTTGTGGTTATTTGTTATGGAGCCTCAGGACACCAATGCAGGGGAAGAGGAAACAGTCTACAAAATAATGGCGGGGAAACTTCTAAACCAGGTGTAAATAATCAACACGCAGATCCAGTAATCCTAGTTAATTTCCAGTTGAAAGGAAATTCCCCAGCCAGGCACACGTCTCGAATCCCAGTACATGGGAGGCTGAGACAGGAGGATTGCAGGTTTGAGGACAGCCTCAGCAACTTAGTAAGACCCTGTTTAAAATAAAAAATAAAAAGGGCTGGGGATGTAGCTCAGAGAGAGAATGCCCCGGGTTCAATCCCCAGTACAAAAAAAAAAAAAAACCTAGCACAAATCCCTATCTATACATATTTCGTGACATTTCAGAACACCAAAGACAGCAAGAAGACCTTTTTTTTTTTTTTTTGCGGTACCGGGGATTGAACCCAGGGACGTTCTACCTCCACGCTACGCCCCCGGCCCTATTTTTTATCCTTTATTTTGAAACCGGGTCTCACGAAGTTGCGGAGGGCCTCACTAAGTAGCTGAGGCTGGCCGCGAACCCAGATCCTCCGGTCTCCGCCTCCCAAGTACTGGGATTACAAGCGTGCGCCACCACGCCCGGCTACAAGAAGATCTTAAAAGCCGATGCTAGAAGACAGTGGAATTGTTTCTTCAGTGTACTTAGAAAGTGTAACTGTCAATTATAGGGTGCTCTGTGCAGCAAAACATCATTCTAGAATGAGAGCAAAGTATAATATTCTTAGATATATAAAATTACTACTACCAACAAATTTTCATTAAAGGAAAATCCATGATCTGTATCAATAGAAGGAAATGATTCTGATCTAAGAATGAAGAGCAAATAAAGTAGTAAATATGGTATAATTCTAAATGACTACAGACCATATAAAACATAGGTATATTATCCATAGCTTTGTTCTTGTGTTGCAAGGGTAGAGACTAGAAGCTCTATTGCTCAGATTACCATTCTAGCAGGATCCCAGTTTAAGTTCTGACAATAAGTACCTGCATGGGATTCAAAGATGGCAGATGCACAGAAGGACTTGTGCTTCCGTCCTAGCAGCAGTGGCAGGAGTCAACAAGAACTCCGAGGAGCCTCATGCCAGCTGTCATGGTTGCAGCTTCCTGCAGTTTCTGACCTCTAGGTAACATTCCTCTCCCCCCTATTTTGTTCCTTCAGGCCTTCCAACAAATGTATAACCAAATTTCCCATATTAAGTCTTCTGCTTGGCTGAGCGTGGTGGACCATGCCTGTAATCCCAGCAACTCGGGAGGCTGAGGCAGGAGGTTGCAAGTTCAAGGCCAGCCACCACAACTTAGCAAAACCCTGAACTCAAAATAAACTAAAAAGGCCGGGCGTGGTAGCGCATGCTTGTAATCCTAGTACTTTGGGAGGCAGAGACCGGAGGATCCGAGTTCGCGGCCAGCCTCAGCTCTCTCTCTCTCTCTCCCTCTCTCTCTCTCTCTCTCTCTCTCTCTCTCTACTTAGGCCCTCCGCAATTTCGTGAGACCTGGTTTCAAAATAAAGTATAAAAAATAGGGCCGGGGAGGTAGCGTGGAGGTAGAACGCCCCCACTGGGTTCAATCCCTGGTACTGCAAAAAAAAAAAAACACATTTTTTTAAAAAACATACCATTTATGCCAGGCATGGTGGTGCACGCTTGTAATCCCAGTACTTTGGGAAGCGGAGACCAGAGGATCTGGGTTCGCAGTCAGCCTCAGCTCTCTCTCTCTCTCTCCCCGTCTCCTCTCTCTCTCTCTACCTAGTGAGGCCCTCCGCAACTTCGTGAGACCCGGTTTCAAAATAAAGCATAAAAAAAAATAGGGCCGGGGGTGTAGCACGGAGGTAGAATGCCCCTGGGTTCAATCCCCGGTACCGCAAAAAAAAAAAAAAAAAAAA
>PVJS01046694.1:5000-15716 GCA_004027185.1 Glis glis
CTTGTGTTATCTTTTCTACCCAATTTTAAGTGCCTGAGGGCCGGGGGCTTTGGTTGGTCCAGGTCTCTCATGCATGGCCGGGCACGCAGAGCATTGCGCTTGCAGACTGCTGCCCTCTTCATCATTGTCATCATCACCACCATCCCTCTCCTAAGATAACCTGGCCAGAGAGAGGTCCTGGGATCTGCTGGGCCAGGCCTGGGGAGCAGGAACAGGAGGACTCTTCCTAAGATAGAGCCCTTGCCCATAGCTCCCTATTCTTAGTATATTACCTTAAAGTGAATGTATCTGAAGTGAGTGTGTGTGTGTGTATGTGTGTGTGTGTGTGTGTGTGTGTGTGTGTTACTAGGGATTGAACCGAGGGTCACTCTACCACTGAGTTACATCCCTAGCCTTATTTATTTATTTATTCATTCATTCATTTATTTATTTATTTATTTCGTGGTTCTGGGGATTGAACCCCAGGGCATTCTACCTTTGAGTTATACCTCCAGCCCTTTTTATTATTTTGAAACAGGGTCTCACTAAATTGCTAAGGCTGGCCTCAAACCTGCGATCCTCCTGTCTCAGCCTCCCACAGCCCTTTTAATTTTTTAATTTTAAAAAAGGATCTTGCTAAGTTGCCCAGGCTGGCCTCAAACCTGCAATCCTCCTGCCTCAGCATCCCAAATAGTGGGATTACAAGCATATGCCACCATACCAGGCAAATGTATCTGTTATTAATGTACTCTTACAATATCCCTAAATCCATTCAGTCCACCCCAGTCCTTGCTCCCCTCCCTCCACTCTCCCCAACATGTCTGGGTAGGGGAAGAGGAGGTCTGTCAGGGCTTGTCAGGCTGAGGTGACCCCTAAGACTGAGCTCCTGAGAGGGGCCATGGGACTTTCTGTGTGGGTTGCCCGATGGCTGCCCCACAGAGCTCTAGACACCCCAGCCCCAGCTCCCGATGCCCCCTGGATGTCCTCTCCCACCCTGCCCCATGGCCTTCAACTTGAGGTCTTCCTCTTCCACCTGGGCCTCACTGTCTCCCCCACCTAGGGCTGTTCCCTCCTTTGGGAGAATCCTAAAGTATATTCTACATGAACAATGTCAGTCTATAACCAGTCACTTCCCAGACACAGCTGTGATGAGACTCAACAAGGACCCCCAAAGCCTGTGTCTCCCAGTCCATTCCCTCAGCCATTTCTAACTGGGGAGACTTTCCCAGGTACACCTGCGGCTCCTCTAAGTCAAGAGGGGAAGTTGCCAGACACATCCCTCCCTGGACTCCTTCCCCTGCTGCCAGGGCCAGCAGATACAGCATTGAAGATGAGAGCAGGGTGTCCATGAAGAAAGACCCCCTGGTCCTCCACGGGAATCCCCAAGAGCAGGAAGGATGGATTCCAGCTGCCCATCAGCCCGGGCTGCGCTCAGCCCTTCCTCAGCACCCACAGGCCTCCACGGTGGCTCCTTTAGCACCCCAAAGGCAGGATGAGGTCACAACAGGGATCTCCAGCCCTTTGGCAGCCCCCTTCCTTGCAAAGGGAGGGAGGGAGGGAAGAGGCCAGTGATCTGCAGCCTTCCAGAGGCCCGGGAGCACCAGGCTGTGTCTCACTCACCCCCTGTCGTCAAAGCCGTAGTGGTGGTGGAGGGCCAGAGCTGGAGAGCCAGCAGCAGGATCCCAATCACCAGCATCTCCAGGGTGTGGGCCCTGGCTGCAGGATCTTCCCTCGTCAGGAGGGGCCACGGGACTGAGAGCCTCCCCAGGAGGCAGCAGCTATAAAAAGGACCCTGGAGACCTTTGCCTTGGGGAGGACAGTGCCTGGCCCGGGGTGGGGGTCGAGTCGATGGCACTGGGTGGGTGGCATACAGTGGCCACAGGGAGTTGGCAAAAGGGTAGCCAGTCAACCCTCCTCCCCTCTAACTCCTGGTCTGCTGACTGCCCCAGCCGGGGTCACTTTAGCTAGAGCCAGAGCCAGGGGGTGGGGCAAGACAAGAGGGAGGGACAGGAGGGAGGGACAAGAGGCAAGACAAGGAGGAGGCAGGAGAGGGTAAGAAAGTGGCCCCAAGGGGCAGGGGCCAAGAAACACGGAAGGGGATGACAGTGGAGGGAGGGATGTCAGGACCCCCAAAGGGACAGTCAGCAGCAGGCCAGGCTGGGTGAAGAAGAATCCTCCCCTTCACCCCAGAAGCCACTTCTCTTCCAGCCCTCCCTCCCCAGCACCCACCTCGAGGTGGCCCCTTCAAAATGTTCAGGGCTTTCCCTCCAGGTGGGGCACCATTCACACCTGAAAGTTTATGGCCTGGTCTCCACCCTTGGCCAGAGTCAGAGATGAGGAAATCCCGGGCCAGATCCTGCCCAGAGCAAAGCCCCGAGAGGCCTCTCCTAAACCCCCACCAAAGAGCCATGGAAACAGACTATTTCCAACCATTCCAGCTCCTCACAGGCAGGACTGACTGCCCACAATTGGGAGGACAGGAGAGCCCAGCAGGGACAGGCCCCGGGGTTAGTATGTGCTTGCAAGAAGAGATTGGGGAAGCCAGGCATGGTGGCGCACACTTGTAATCCCAGTACTTGGGAGGCGTAGACAGGAAGATCGCAGGTTCGCGGCCAGCCTCAGCTACTCAGTGAGGCCCTTCGCAAGAATGCCCCTGGGTTCAATCCCCGGAGGAGGAGGAGGAGGGGGAGGAGGAGGAGAAGAAGAAGAAGAAGGAAGAAGAAGGAAGAAGAAGGAAGAAGAAGGAAGAAGAAGAAGAAAGAAGAAGAAAGAAGAAAGAAGAAGAAGAAGAAGAAGAGAGATTGAGGAAGCTCCAGAGGTCTAATTCCTTCCAAACCCCATCCCTAAGTTCCCAAAGACAAGGGGGAAAGGGCACAAGATTACAAAAACCCAAGAGACTCCCCACCTGCTGCTGGTGGAGAGATTCCCCTGTGGCTACCCACTAGCTAACAAAATAAGTCCCCCAAGTTTTTTTATATTTATTTATTTATTGGTATTGGGATAGAACCCAGGGGCATTCTACTTCCTAGTTACACCCTCAGCCCTATTTTATTTTTTATTTTGAAACAGGGTCTTGCTAAGTAGCTGCAGCTGGTCTCTAACCTGCGATCCTCCTGTCCCAGCATCCTAAGTACTGGGTTTACAGGTGTGTGCCACCAAGCCCGGCTGTCCCCCCCAAGACCTATGTAAGGTCATGGCTCTGAAGGCTGCCCACAGGACCCTCCCTCCTCCCTGGGAGAAAGGGATGTTTCCAGAGCCCTCCTACATCTCAGCCAGAAGTCCCTGTTCTCCAACCAGGTAGAGACCACTAGGGGGTGAAAAAGGAGAAACACACCAAGCAGTTTCTTTTATAATAAATGCTATATTATGTTCAAATGGGGAACTGGAGACTCCCCAACTTCTGGTTTCCAAATCTGATCCTGCTGGCCAAGGAAGTTGAGGGCCTCGAGTTCAGAGGTCACTGCAGGGATGTGAGTGACACCTGGGAGAGGGGGGAGGAGCAGGGGCTGGGAAGGAGGCAGTGAGGCTGAAGCTGAGAGGGGAGGAGAGGGGCGTCAGGGGAATGAGGAGGTGGGGTTCACTTCCACTCACCCTTGGGGACTTGGGGAAGCTTATACCCCCACCCCTGCCCATGGGTCTCGAGGCCTTTGGGGGTGAAAGGAAGGAGTGGAGCCTCACAATGGGAAATCAGGCCTAGAGAATGCCAGTTGGAGGACCCTAAGTCACAAGGGGTGCCTGTACCTATCTGGGGACGGGGATGGAGAGGAGGTAGGATTTAGGACTAAGCACTGGGAAGGGGGAGGTAAGGATTTAGGGCTGAGGGTACCAGGATGGGGAAAGGGGAAAACAAAAACTGGGGGAGGTGTAGGGCTGGGAGAGGGAACAGACCTAAGGAACTGGCTCAGAAGGGGGGAAGATTTAAGGAATGAGGGCAAGGAGCACAGCCAAGAGTTACTTAAGGAGAGAGCAAGAGATGGAATAGGCTGCAGGCTGGCTACAGGTTCAGGGTGAGGGATAGGCCACAATTAGGATAGTAATAGGATGCAAGAATAGGGACTGAGTCCTAAGGCCTGATGAAGGAGATAAGGACCAGGGGATCTGAGGCAGTGTAAACATGGGGGCTGAAACAGGAGGGTGAATGGGAACAGTGAACAAATACACAGGGTGTTCACAACTGTACAGGTATCAGGATGAGCATGTTATACCCATTTTACAGGTGAGGAAACTGAGGTGGGAGACCGTGCTGAGTTGCCCGAAGTCCCACAGTGGAAGAGCCTGGATGTGAAGTGGGTCTCCAGGTACATTTCAGCCAGCTTGGTAGAAGTATGGGGGAAGGGTCCAGACAGTTTCATTTTCCCCATGACAACAGGAGCCTGGGCTGCAGGAGTCCCAGGGCTATCTCTTGAAATGGATGCAGTACAGACAGCTCCTTCCTGCTATCCTGGGCAGGGTGGAGGGGTGGTGAAGAGGGCTCAGAGCGAGGATGAGGTCATCTCAGGTCTTCGGATGTGAATCTGCCACAAAGTATAGGGTGAGAGGGAGTGAGAACAGGGAGCCACCTGCTTCAGCCGGCCCCATCACTGGTGGCATGAGGAAATCTGGTCCCGGAGTTGGGACAATACTTTAGCACCCGCCCCTCTTTTGGCCCCTCACCTTCACATTGGGGTCCACGTTCTCTAAGGCCACATAGAAGTTTTCATTCTTGGCTAGAGAGAAAAAAAAAGAGGAGGGTCCTAGACAGGAGAGGGGGGGGGGAGGAAACAGGAAGGCAGGGCCCCAAGTGGCTGCTCTCCCTGGGGATGGCCTGTGCAGGAACAGGGCCTTCCTGAGGAGAGGCGACACGAACTCCCTGGCATGAGATACGCGTCAGTCCTGCGCCAGGGAGGTCGTTCTGTCCTGCCCAGGCTGCCCCCACCCTCTTCCCCAGGAGGCAGGACTCACCTGCTGTGTAGTCGTCCTGGAAGGCGGTGTTGGTAAAAGTCCCCACGGTGTCCTCATCACAGATCTCAAACCATTGCTTGTCCTCGGCCCCCGACCTAGGAGGAGTCTCCGCGGTCAGGCAGGGCCGCCCCATCTGGGCCCCCTCTGCCGCCCTCACCGCGCCCTGCCTCGGCCCCGCGTGTGCTCACCGGACGCTCCTCCTACGCGAGCGCACCACCCAGAAGCCCAGCGCGCCCAGGAGCAGCACCAGCACGGCGACGCCCCCGGTCAGGCCCCCGACCAGCGCCCTCCAGTGGATGGCCACCTCGCAGTGCGCGCCGGTGAACCAGAGGGTGTCCGTGGAGAAACAGCTGGGGAGAGACCACAGGTGTTAGGTCGCGGCGGGGCCTCAGGGACCCCGGGGCATCCTGGGGGGAGTGGGCGGGGCTCCGTCCTAGGGGAGTGGGCGGGGCTCCGTCCTAGGGGAGTGGGCGGGGCTCCGTCCTAGGGGAGTGGGCGGGGCTCCGTCCTAGGGGAGTGGGCGGGGCCTCTGGCAGGGCCTCGGGGGGGGCTCCCTCCTGGGGGTGGGCGGGGCCTCGGGGCTGTGGGCGGGGCCCTGGGGCTTCCCACGCAGAGGCGGAAGCTCACCGGCAGGTAGGACCACTCCTTTCCAGAAGGCACTGGCCCTGGTGACAATCCAGGGCATCCGGCACGCCCGCTGTGCATCTGGTGGCGCAGCGGAGCCGGTTCTCCTCCACCAAGGGGAAGTAGAACTCCTCATAGCCCTGGGCAGCTGCTCGGCGACAAATGGCTGGGGGGGGGGGTGCAAAGACCCGGAGGTCATTCAGGGCCAGGTTATAGTACTCGAAAACGCATGGGGAGGACATTTCCAAGGGTGGGTGTTGGGCAGACCCTGAGTTAGCTGTTGGGAAGGCGGCCCCCACCCCCGCCCTCTCTCCTTGCCTGGAAACACCCACAAGGGCCAGGAAGGGCAGCGCTGGTCCACATCACTTGCCTCCCCCAGAGGTCTCACCCTTCTCCCAGGGAACCTCAATGGACAAATGTCCCTGATGGGCGGGTTCATGGCCCCGTGAAGCCACTCAGCCCTTTGCCCCACCCTCACCTTCTGGAGTCAGCTCTTGATTGGTGCTGTTGTTCACCTTGATGGAGTCAGGCTTAAAACACAGGGCTGGAGGGACACAGGCACAGGTGGAATGGGGTGGGCCAGGTGTGGGGAGGGCAGAGAAGAGGAGGGGCCGGCCACAAGGGAAGACTACTGCTCCCCCACCCACCCCATCCCCAAGTAACCAGGCATCTTTCCCCATCCTGGAAACCTAGGACATACCAGCCAGGGGTCCCTTCCCCAGCACCCAGACCCTGGTGAGACCCTCCTGAACCCCACCCTTGACCCAGCTGGGTGTGGTCCTGTCCCCCTGCCAGAGATACCCCCAGGACTGCGCCTGAGCCCTAACGCCCGACTTGGCTGGGGTGGCGTCTCTGACCCCGACCCCTCCCTCCAGCCTGGGCTCACTCTCGTTGTTCTGGCAGCTGTCATCCTGGCTGACGCTCTGGAGCTCCTCCTTCAAGGCCGTCTTCACAGCCTCAAACTCGCTCTCCAGCTGGGGGCTGAAGGACAGCTTCAGCAGCACCAGGTAATCTACCACGATGCTGCCACTCCTGAGGAGGGCAGGGGTCTCAGAGGGTGCCCGGGCCTGGGGCACATGGGTCCTTGGAAGGGCACCTCCAGAACCAACGGCCAGTGCACAGGAAGGGAACCGAGTCATGAGGTGGGATGCCCTGCTTTTCAAAAGAGGCTGCCAGCATCCCTGACTCCCTCAGCATGGGAAGGCAGAACAAGGAATGATTGACGTTCTCCTGCGTCACATCAAGCCATCACCACACCAGGTTTTCTGGGGCTCCCTGCCTGCCCCGCCCTTCTCTCATGCTGACCCACCCAAGCAGAGCTACTGCCAGCCAAGGAGCAGCCAAGCCAACAGTCCTGACACCACTTCCCTGCATGTTCCGTGCAATCTCTCTCCTTTCAGTGTGTTAAAGAGGAGGGATGCCATCCCTCCCACTGAGAAATGACCCCACTAAAATACCCCCCATGGAGCAATTCCCTTGCATACTCCCTCCACCCCTGTCTTTATGAAAGTTAATGATTTTACAAGCATGGGATGGATCCTCTAGCCTTTCTTTGCACCCCTTCCTCCCACCTAGCCCTGCTTGCACATCCCCAGAAGGGGCTCCTACCTCAGGGACAGGATCTGCACACCCTGGAACCCCTGCACGTTTTGGTAAATCTTCTTCATCTGAAATGACAAGGGTCCCTGGGCTCATGTCTGAACCTGCCAGCCTGAGGGCCCCATGGACCTCAGCTCCAGGAAAGACTCTTAACTTCCCCCTCCCTTCCCTCCTCACCTGATTCTGGAAGGTATTGCTGAAATCCCTGTAGGCCTCAGAAGTGTTGTCATTGAGGTCCGGAGAAAATTCCTGGTCCACAGACACCTCCATGCTCACTTCAGCCTCCACTGTGTCTGCACACAGCATGCCCAGCTCTGGTTACTATCCCCTCTGTCCCCATCTGTCATCACCACAACCACCCCGTGACCCACAGGATCCTCCCTCTGCCCCTCTCCGCGGTCCCAGAGATGGACTGACTGAACAGCAATGGGGAGAGAGGAGGAAAATTGTGGGATGAATGGCCTGGAGGTGAGGGAAAGAAGGACGCACAGCAGTCAGCCTGTAGACCCTCTCTTATCTGCCCCTGGAGTAGGCAGAATAATGACCCCCAAAGATGTCTCTGCCCTTATCCCCAGAAGGAAAGAGCCTGTGAATATGTCATATTACATAGCAGTATAAAATTAAACCACAGATAGATAATCTTTGTGTGTGTGTGTGTGCGCACGCGCATGTGCGCACAGCCACATGTGTATGTGCACACACTTGGGGGGGGGGATGAGAATTGAATCCAGGGATGAGCTACCACTGAGCTACACCCCCAGCTCTTTTTATTTTTTTGAGACAGGGGCTCACTAAGTTGCCCAGGCTGGCCTCCAACTTTCGATTCTCCTGCTTTAGCCTCCTGAGTAGCTGGGATTACAGGTGTATGCCACCTCACCCAGCTAGACTGAAGACAATAAGTGTTAGGATGCAGAGAAAAGTAGATTGCTGTACATTTGTGGTGGTGGAAGCCTGTAATCCCAGGACTTGGGAAGCTGACACAAAAGGATTGCAGGTTCTAGGCTGGCCAGAGTAATTTAGTGACACTCTCAGCAACTTAGTAAGACCCTGTTTTAAAGTAAAAAATTAAATAGGGCTAGAGGTGTAGCTCCGAGGTAGAACACCCCTGGGTCCTATCTCCAGTAACCAAAAAATAATATAAAATAAAATAAAATTGCTAATCATCTGACCTTAAAAGGGAAATTAATGTGGACTATCTGGATGGGCCTAATGTAATCTCCTGGGTCCTTAACAGCAGAAGAGGATGCAGATGAGGTCAAAGTCAATCAGAGGATGACTATGGAAGAAAGGAGGGGCCCTGACACTAGGAAAGCGGGAGGCTTTAGAAACCAGAAGTGGCAAGGAAATGGATTCTTCCCCAGAGACCCAGGGAGGACAACAGCCCTGGTGACACCTGGACTTTAACCCAGTGAGGCCCACATCAGACATCTAATCCACAGAACTATAAGATGATAGTTTTGTGTTGTTTCAGCCAATAAGTTTGTGATCATTTGTTGTAGCAGACACTGGAAAGGAATTTAGCTCCAAGCAGCCCAGGCCAGGAGGAGGCCGGGAGGGAGAGTGAAGCCAGCTGTCTCCTGAAGGTGAGAATGGAGAGGAGGCATGACATGGGCAGCACAGGGCATGGGAGAGACACCAGTGATGGAAGCAGCAGAAGGGTGGCACCACCACCTGCAGGCACCTGCAGGAGGAAGTGGAGAGCACGTGACCCTAGCAACTTACCTATTTCTAGTTCTTCCACAGGAAGCTCACAGCGGGAGCCATAGAAGGTACTGGGGCAGAGGCACTTGAGACCATCCCATGTACCCCCATTCTGGCACTGGATACTCTGGTGCTGACAGCGGTCTCCAGAAAACCCTGGGAGGCAACTGCACTGGCCCTGTTCCCAGGTGCCACCATTGTCACAGGTGCCTGGGAAGCACAGAAGAAAGGGAAGTTCAAATAGGACCTGACCTTAGAGACCCAGGAATTTAGAAAGAGAGGAGGGACAATAAAAGGGAAGCAGGAGGTCCAACCTGGGGTGGTGGTCAGTCTAGCCTCTGTGGTCATTGTAGTAGTGGTCGAGGTTGTTTCTGGTGACGTAAGAGTGGTGGTAGTCTGTACGGTGGCCACTGGTGTCTCTGGGCTCCTGGTGGTTAGCAGGGCGGGATGTGTCAACTTGCTTGAAGTCATGACAGTCGGAAGGCTACTACTTGGTTTGGAGGTAGGTGGAAAACTAGTAGAGCCAGGCACACTTGGGGTGGTGACAGAGTTGGTGCTCAGCAAGGTCTCACTGGTGGGTGTTTGGGTGCTCATCAGCACTGTGTTCGTGGGTACAGTCCAAGCGCCGGTAGAACTCGGAGCATCAGTTAGGTGGGCAGGCTCAGTTTCCAGAGTCATGGAAGTGGAAGTGTCCATATATGTAGGAGGCACTGTTCTGACACTGGTAGAACTAGGTATAGTGACCATAGTGGTAGTAGAGGGAAGGACTGAGAAGGGTGTGGTGGGAGTATATATAACACACGGATCGGTGGTTGAGATTGGCACTATTGTAATGGTTACAGTTTCTGGGCAGGGTGTCGTAGAAGGAAGAGAAATAAAAGTGAAGGGGGTTGTTTCAGTGAGAGTTGAGGTCAGTGAAGAGCTGGCTGGAGAGGTTCTAGTAGTTGTAGAAGTAGAAAAAGGAGGAAAGCCTGTGGGAGAAGGCAAGGCTGTGTTTTCTGTATGGATGATCTGTGGAGAGGTAGGAACAGAATTGATGGTGGTGACCTTGGAATCACTGCTGGGGGAAGATACATGGGAGGACAGTGTTACCATAGGTGTTGAAGAGATCAAGGTGCTAAAAGGGGTAATAATTGCATTTGTTGATGTACTCAACCTCGTGGAGACTTCTGTGCTTGACTCACTAGAAGTAGTGAGTGATGTTACCAGGCTAGGGGTGAAGGCAGAGGTTTTAAGACTAGACAAACCAGTATTGATAGGAGGGACCTCTGTCGTTGATAAGACAGTGCTAAATGGTGATGATGGAGTGAGAGTATGAGCAGAGGAAAGAGAGGGAGTGGTTGTAAGTATTGTGCTAACGGGTGGTGTGGTGTCGGTGTTCTGGACTGTGGTAGACCAGGGAATGGTGTTGGTGTGGGTTGCTGATACAGTGGAAGCTGTGTGGGTGGAGGTGACGGCTGTGGTGGTCAGTGGACCGGTGCTGCCCACAGATGAGGCAGTGATAGTGGTTGATGTGGTGGTGGGGATGCCTGTCCTGAGGGAAGATGGGGTTATGGATGTAGATATCTCCGTGGTTCCCGAGGTCACGGGAGGAGAGGAGATGGCAGTTGTGGCTGTGCTGTAAGTGGGGGAGCTGTTTGAAGTTGTGAAGCTGGCAGTGCTGGGGGAGGTGATCGTGGTTGCTGTCGTTACCTGACCTGTGGTGGTGACAGTAGTCTTGGCTGTTTCTGAGGTGGGCAGAGAGGACGAGGTGGGTGTGACAGAGGTAGCAGTGGTCGGTGTGTCTGTAGTGGTGGTAGGAGAGGTGATATAAGTATGGGAATGTGTGACATCACTAGTGGGCGTACTGGTGAAGAGGATCCCAGTTGTAGC
>PVJS01046695.1:0-15713 GCA_004027185.1 Glis glis
AGAGAGAGAGCTGAGGCTGGCTGTGAACCCGGATCCTCCAGTCTCTGCCTCCCAAAGTAGTGGGATAACAAGTGTGCGCCACCATGCCCGGCTATTTTTTAAATTATGGAAGTGGCCTTTAAATTCTCAGAAAGGAAAGACCAGAGTACCTGGCTTGGTACCTGCTATAAAGACCCTGTTTTATTGATTTCACTTATTTTTTTTTTTACCAAAGCCTTAATCTAGGAGCTAAAGCTCTTTTTCCTGCTTAAACCTCTTAGAGTTTAGAGTGTGTGAAACATTAGTCTGTGCGCCTCATACAATATTAACTAATTTCATCTGCACAAAGATCCTATAGAGCAGATGTCATCATTATCTCTAATTTGCAGATAGGCAAATGGAAGCTGTCTTTGAAAAGTAGACAACTTCCTTGATGATATAGGAATACAATTTTATATTACCCCATTTCTCTGGATGAAATATAATCATGGTTTCTGTGATTTTTTCAGTATAATTTTAGAACCAAATTCTACATGAAAATACAAGCACAGCCAAGGCTTATCTTTTTCCTATTTGCATCTTCAGCTCTTAGTTGCTTGATGCACAGTAGATGCAACTAGGTGCTAATGGCTACAAAGGGTGCATATAAATCCAGACATTCTGAGCAATGTCCCATCATCAATGGGCAGCAGATAATCAGAAGCATAGCTTAGTCAGGGAAAGAACATATAAGTCAGTGTTGACCAGAATATGGTGAACAGATATGGGGGAGAAGGACAGCATCATTTGAGAAATCACACTGTGCTATGAATTCTGCTCAAAAGGTTAGAGAGAACTCTCATCTGAAGTTTAGAAGGGCAAGTATAACCAACTAATTCATGGAAAATATTAACCATGGTTCAAATGATTTAATAACTTACTCAGTACTATAAAGGTTTTAATGAACCCAAAGCTTACTCCGTTTCCACTGAATCTTGCTATACTGCCATGTAAAATACATTCACTTTATTTTATTTATTTATTTTTTTTTTACGGTACCAGGGATTGAATGCAGGGGCGTTCTACCTCCGCGCTATGCCCCCGGCCCTATTTTTTATACTTTATTTTGAAACCGGGTCTCACGAAGTTGCAGAGGGCCTCACTAAGTAGAGAGAGAGAGAGAGAGAGAGAGAGAGGGAGAGAGAGCGAGAGAGCTGAGGCTGGCCGCGAACCCGGATCCTCCGGTCTCCACCTCCCAAAGTACTGGGATTACAAGTATGTGCCACCACGCCCGGCTCCTACATTCACTTTAAAATACACATATGTTAGCAGTTAAGGTCTACTGATAAAAAACAAAAAAAGCAAAATAAAAAATATAATTCTGATTACAAAATAGATAGTCATCCTTTATCACTATATGTGCTATAAGTAGGACACCTCTCTGTTTTTTCTACTTGAGAAATTAAGATGTATGTCTGCAGTTTATCTAAATCACACACACGCACACACACACATGCACACACATACCTTTGAAACAGATATATCTGTGAGTCATCTTCAAAACACATCTATAGAATAGTAACTTTCTCTATGATGTGTGTATACACATACACATATGCAAAATACTATAAACATGTAAATATAAAAGTATACTCCCCCATATAAACAGAGAGGGAGACAGACAGACAGATAGAGGCAGAAGAAAAGAAACTTACTTATCTAGCCTACCACTGAAGGGAGATTTGGTTCTACTTCTAATTTAGCAATAGTGCAAGAGAACAATTCAGCCATGTAGGAATACTGCAAACATATTGCTAAGATCAGTCAGCCCTGAGGTGATTTTCTAAGAAACTGCTGATCATGTAAGTTAATACTGCTTGTGGAAAGCTTTAACTTATGTATTCAATTTATTTTCAAGTTAAAAGCATCCACCCAAATGATCTGGATGTCAAAACCCGGAATATCGAGTACATACCGTTTTAGTGGTTGTGAGGTAGCATAGCTTTGACCTCCTTATCTGTACCGTGTATTCTAATAGCCATATCATCAGTTCAGGACTGAAGAAAAGCAAAGTTACATCAGAGAAGGGGCCAGTTGTGTTTTAAATCAAAGATGTTGAAAGGCACATTTCCTCAGTAACACTCCTCCTTCTATAGGTTTCCATTCTGATTCTCTACATCAAAGTTATCAAAAGAATTCTCTAAAGCCGGGCGTGGTGGCGCACGCTTGTAATCCCAGTACTTTGGGAGGTGGAGACCGGAGGATCCGGGTTCGCGGCCAGCCTCAGCGCGCATGCGCGTGCGATCAATCTCTCTCTCTCTCCTCTCTCCTCTCTCTCTCTCTCTCTCTCTCTCTCTCTCTCTCTCTCCCTAGCGAGGCCCTCCGCAACTGCGTGACACCCTCTTTCAAAAATAAAACATAGAAAAAATAGGGCCGTGAGCGGGGCACGGAGATAGAACAACCGCTATAAATCCCAGGCACCTAAAAAAAAAAAAAAAAAAAAAAAAAAAAAAAAAAAAAAAAAAAGAATTCTCTAAGCCAGCTTCAATTCATAAACCTTACTATTTGGAAATGAGACTCACTTCACTTAATTTCTCTTTGTAGACATTAATGAACACATGACTCACTACACACTCTGAGAGGCATAATCGGAGGCTTTAACACATCAACAAAAATCTTAAACTACTGATTGAGATAGTGAGATCAGTCTCACTCACTATTTAATTCATTTCAAGAATAAGAATGCATCCTTAAGAGATGAAAACCTGTAGGGCAGAATCCTAAGAAAAGTATGAACTATGTGACCTAGTGGATATTTTATCTCTAACTTCTTATATTTTATGACAAATATAAAATTAAAACTACATGTAATTATACAATTTAAAGTATAGTTAAGATTATGTGTAATTACAATTACATGTGTATAATTATAATTATGTATAATTACCTAATTATAATAACACTCATATTTCTGAGACATGCATCAATGCAACTATATCAAATATTTTCTTTTCATGGTAAAAGAAAACTGGATCTTGTTTTTTTTTCAAAATTACATTTGTGCATTATATTTGCTGAGTTAGCAATAGAAAGTGAAAGTTGAAATGTGTATTTGGGGAGGTGGAGGTTTTGATGCATCCATAAGATTAAGCAAATGCCTTCTATTTTTAGGACTAAAATAAAATGTTTCCCTAATATATTCTCAATCTAATTTTTAAGGCTTTTCTGGAGATATGTCTGTTTCAATATTTTCATGGTAGAGTAGTAAAGTATATTAAATGACATACATACATACATTTTATTAAAATTCATAATTAGTAGACTTATTAGGGCTTTCCATCTTTCATTTCCTGTATATGGCTTCCCTCATTTCACAAACTATGCAAATTATTGTTGCAGTTAATGACTCATGTTTATCCCTGTAGAATCTAAAGAAAATTAATATTAATAACTGCTGCCTTTCAATATCTTGGACAAAATAAGTAGATTCATTGGCCTACCCAGGCAACCCAATCGATCTGGTTTTCAAATGTGCAAATCTTCAGAGTTCAGGTTATAACTATGTAATCTAAAAAGATAAGAATGCTAAAAGACCTGACCCCCTACCAGTTTTGGAAACATTTTTATCCCTCAAAATGTGTTTATATATACTGAAAAATATATGTGTTCATGGGTGAATTTTCTTTAAAACATAGTTAAGTACCCGAAGTGGTTTTAGCATAACTTACTTCTAAAGAATAGTTTTTTGAAGTGATTATAGGATGGCTAGTATTATATATATATATATATATATATATATATATATATATACAATCTGGCAAGATTTACTTATTTTAATGTATCTATTGCCAGTGGTAAAGAAATATGATTGTTCATGTTGTGATGTGGCAATAGAGATAAACAGAATATCACATTAGATATTCATAAGCAACTTCTTATAAATACAAGGATCTGTGTCACTGTGTATATGATACTTTTGAATATTTTGGTAAAACTAACAAAATTTGGTTGTCTTTGTGGTTCTAATGTTTCTGAACAAAGTGTAGAAAGAAACTGGTGAATCCAGTTATTGTATTCTTAACTTAAGCACGACATAAATTACCAAAAATCTTCTATGTATGCCCAATGGAGACTCTTGTCTCCTGTATCTGCAGGGCTGAAATTGCTGAAAATTAAATTTAGAGTCTTATTCTGAAATTGGCTAGATTACAATTCAAACTAAAGTCCTACCCTCTCAAGTTGTTTAGTTTTCTTTTGTTTTGTTTTGTTTTTGCGGTACTGGGGATTGAACCCAGGGGTTTCTACCTCCAGGCTTTTTGTTATGAAACAGAGTCTTACTAGGTTGCTAAGAGTTGCTACATTACTGAAGTTGTCCTCAAACTGCAATTCTCCTATCTCAGCCTCCCCAGTACAGGAATTACAGGTATGTGCACCACACCTAGATCAAGATGTTTATGCTTAAAGTGAGTGCACTTATTGAAAAGTGTGAGATGCTAAAAGTTGAAATGGGGATTTTTGGGAAGATCTTCATTAAGCTGGTAACAGTGAAAAACCTAAATTCTGGTGAGTTTTCATTGCTGGTAGAAACACCCTCTCTACCCTGATCTGAGATTAACCCTGCAGTTGCTCAGGAAACTGTAATGTTCTCTTCTGATATGTTTTCCATACATAAAAATGCTTATTCTCCTCATGAGCTACCTCCACCATCCTTCTTTGCTTCTAGACATAAATAAATTTGAGTTCCAGTAGGTCTGTATAGGTGAAGTACACAGTGTGGCCCATGAGGAGGTGTGCTATGCTCCCAAAAGCTGAATTTTCAAAAATTCAAAAATTTCAAAAAAAGTTGAATTTTCAAACTTATATAGACAAAACTCTGGGGAACACATTTGGGAGTGGATATTAAAGGTGCAGGATAATAGTGAAATGAACATAAAGTTGCATCGTGCGAAATTTCTTGGTATGGGCTCATTAATTGCACTCTTCATACTTAGTGTTGCAGTTCAGGGAGTTAGAAAGGGGTCCAGCACATTGCTTTGTTGATTAGGTTGATTAAAACATGAACCAAAATTAAACCCACTATTAATAAGTTGGAAATGCTGGAGCTTTCATGGTTTAATGTATAGAAAGGAATTGAAAGTTTTTAGAATTTTGAAATGGATTTGTCATTTATACCTATTCAGCCATAATAAGAATATTCTGAAGATGTACCTTTCTCCAATTATGTGAGAAATAAATTTATGAGGGGAGCTCCAGAATCCTTGAAGAGTTCTGTGAGCAGTTTTTGTAGGCTAGACCTCATAATAGGAACTGGGGTCATTGAATTGGGAAACCTACAAGTAATGACAGTATGCATATTCTGGGGCAGAACAGTCTTTGTGTCAGTACCCATAGCTTTTCCTAAATGTGAATTTTCTAAAGAGGAATATGAATTCTACTAAATTTTTAAATTATTCGTATAAGCAGAAGAAGTTATAGGTCAGGTAAATAAAAGTGTAACCTGAATTATATAAAGAGACAGGAGTAGTCCATCTATCTACCAAGTTCCACAATTGAGCCAGTACAGACCCAGAACCCACTGAATGAAGGAGAAACTGGGTTTCCTGGAGGAAGAACTCCAGAACACTGGCAAAAATGTATACGGCTAATTTTTTTCTCCCATTTCCCAAAAGGAACCATGGCCTTTTATCAGGGTCACTGTGAATTGAGGAAAGGGGAATAATCAGACTTTCAGAGACTGCTGGACACTGAACCTGAACTTACATTAATGCCAGAGGACTCAAAATATCACCTGAAATGAATAGGAAATATATTAGTCAAATAAGAGCTTATTGAAATCAGCTCACCAATGGGAATTTAGCTCAGATGTGTCTGACAGTGAGCCCATTGGATCCCTGAACCCATCCTGTGATAATAACCTCAGATCTGGAATGCATGATTGGAATAGATACACTCAAGAGTTGGTAGAATACCCAGATCGGCTATCTGATCTGTGGAGGAAGGACTCTTATGGTGGCAAAGGCCAAGTTCAAGCCACTAAAACTGCTTCTACCTAATAAAACAGCTAGCCAAAAGCAATACCACATTCCTGGAGGAACTTCAGAGATTAGTGCCACCGTAAAAGTTAGTTATTTGCAGAGCATGACAGGGCTTCATTCCAAAACCTTAAGGCCCTGCACTGTGATTTACCTACAGAAACTTAGAAAGGGATCCAAACAACATTTCTACCTATCATTAACACTTAGTACCACTAGATATACTGGATCATATGACCCAAGAGGCAGTGTAATTTGCATGGTAGCCTGGTCTTACTGAAATGTCTTTTGGGCCTTCCACCAAACTATCAGCTTTTAAGGAGTGGTGTTTCTTAAAATATCCCAATTCAGTTTACCTAATTTGCCTGTGCAAAAGATAGAAGACATTTGGAGACTTAAAATGTATTTTTATTGCAAGCTTAACCAGGTGATGATTTTCCTTGCAGCTGATATACAGAGTAGTTTTATCGTTTGAGCAAATTAACATGTACCTGGGTATCTGACATGCAGCTGCTTATCTAGCAAGTGCTTCTTTCTTCATCCCTTTCCAGAAGGACCACTGGAAGCAGATTGTGTTTAGCTGGCAAGACTAGCAATACACAGTAACTGTCTTAACCCTCAGGTACATCAGTTCTCTAGTCTTATTCTGTAATTCAGTCCCAAGGAAACTTAACTTTTCTTTACACAAAATATATGGTCCATTATATGGATGACGTGTTCACTGGGCCTATTAAGCAAAAGAAGTAACTCATCTAGTCTTATTGGTAGGACATTTACTCACCATAGGGTTAGAGATAAATCAGACAAAATTTCAAGGTCCCTCTACCTCAGTAAAACTTCTAGAGGTTTAGTGGTATGGGGTATGTTGAGATGTGTCTTCTACAGTGAAGGATAAGTTTTGTCAAACCTTTCTGACAACCAAGAAGTGAATAAAAACACTTGGTATGTCTCTTTGAATCAATATATTTTTCTGTCTAACTTTTTAAATTTACCTGAAAATCTAAGTGTTTTGAGGAGGTCACAGAAGTTGCTTCAACAAGTCCAAGGTCAAACTGCCCTGTGCCTTGAGTTATATGATCCAGCAGATCCGATGGCACTGCAAGTGTTAGTGACCTATAGAGTTGCTATTTGGAGCCTTTCCCAGGATCCTATGGGTCAATCACATTGAAGATACTTGGAATTGGGGAGCAAAAACACATCATACTCTGCAAATAGCAACCCTACTTCTGAAAAACAGTTCATGGCTAGCTATTGGATTTTAGTAGAAGCTGTACACTTAAGCATGGGCCAACACGTCATCATGTGACCTGAGATGCTGACCTCAGATAACTGAATGTTATCTAATTCAATTTGTCATAAAGATGGGCACCAACAGCAACACTCTATCATCAAATGGGAGTGATATTTATGTAATCAAGTCTGAGCAAACCCTGTCAGTAAGTAAACTTCATGTAGAAGAGGTCGAAATATTCATTGTCAGACTTTCTTATGATCAGTTTCAGAGGAAGAGAATACTCTGGCGTTGTTTACAGAGGGTTCTTCACTATGTGTGCACGCAGCCCACAGGGGGATTCTGCACTACTGTATTCCCTTTGCGTGACACGTCTGAGAGATAGCAGTGGAGGTAAACACTCCTTGTGGACAGAATTCTGAGACATCACCTGGTTGTTCAATTTTCTTGGAAGGAGTAATGACCATATATGTGATTATATATTGATTGATTGGGTGGGGACAAGAGTTTGACCTCATAGTCAGAAAATTGGGTAGAAATGACTGGCAATTAAAAAAAATGGGGGAATGGATATGTTTAAAACTCTCTTGAGTGGGCAAAAAATGAAAATGTTTATGCCCCATGCAAATGCTCACCAAAGTGTGACCTGAGCAGAGGAAGATTTTAATAAACAGATAAATAGGATGACCTGTTCTTTAGATGCCACTCACTCTTTTTCTGTAGTCACCCCATCATCACTCAGCGAGTTCATGAACAAGGTGATCCTGGAGGAAAGGTGCGTTGAGTCAGCAGCATGAACTTCCACTCACCAAGGCCGACTTGGCCATACCCACCATTAAGTATTCAATCAGCCCAAAACAGAAACCAACACTGAGTCCTTGTTGTTCACATCTGGGTGTGATCAGTTAGCTACCTAGTAGGAGGTTGATTACATTGAACTGTTTCCACCATAGAAAAGGCAGACTTTTGTCCATACTAGAATAGATCCTTACTCTGTATATGGAATTTTCTTCCCTGCATGCAATGCTTCTGTCAAAATTACTGTCTATGACCTTACACAATGCCTTACCACTGTCATGGTACTTTGTACAACATTGTTTCTGATCAAGGAACTTACATAAGAGCATAAGAAAAGTGGCAATTGACCGATTATCATGGGATTCACTGGTCTTAGCAGCTTCCCATCCTGAACTAGCTGGCTTCCAATGATAGTGGAATGGGCACTTGAAGACTCAGGTACTGTGCCAGCTAGGTAGCAACACCTGGCAGGGATTGAGCAATACTCTATACAAAGCTATTTAAATTCTGAGCCACTGTCCAGTATATAATACCATTTCTCCCAGAGCCAGGAATCATGAGTCCAAGAATGAGGTGGTAGAAACGCAAGTGACAAAATTAACTGATACCCCTAGTGATGACGAACTAGACAATGTTTAGCTTCGTATTTCCACAACCCTGTGTTCTAGTCAAGAGGTCTTAGTTCCAAAGGAAGGAATGATTCTATCAGGTGATACACTGATTTTTTTTGAAGTGGAAGTTTAGGCTACCACCTAACAATTTTTGCCTCAGAATCAACAGACAAATAATATATATGCTGTGGTGGCTAGGGTGATTGTCACTAGTTACCAAAGAATAGTTGCACCATCATTCCTAAGAAGGGTTTATAAATGAGTATGTCACAAATTGAGAAGGTCCCTTAGAGTGTCTCTTACTATAACTATGCTTTGTAATTAAGACGAACAGAAAACTATGGCAACCCAGTACAGGTAGGACTACTAATGACCCAGATGTTTAAGAATTGAAAGTTTGTGTCACTTAACCAGGTAAAGAACCACAGCCAGATGAGCTGTTTGCTGAAAGTATAGGGAAAATGGAATAGGTGGTGGAGGAAGATTGTTGTAAATACCATCTATGACCACATAAGCAGTTTCAGAAATGAGAAATGAAGAATACAATTGTCATGAATATTTCCTTTTACTTTTGTTAACATATATACGTATATATGTATGTAAATATATATACATGAATATATGTACATATACATATGTGTGTATATGTATATATATTTAATACTATTTCTCCCATATCCAAAATTCAATACTTATATATCTTTGTTTTTTTATCCTCTCTCATCTCCTCATTACATGACATGAGATGTTCCTACTTTGTATTGGTGTTTAGCTCTTGTTAATTTCACATCATAGTATTTAAGTTATGGATTAGCAATAGGATGATCAAGCATCACTCAAGGACTTTACTTGTTTCTTTGAGGAATGGATTAGTGCATTCCAAGTTGGATTCAGGACAGTTGTATCACGTTAAGTGGGACTATAGCCTATATTATTGTTTTCATTTGAATATTAAGTATGGTTTAAGAAAATGTGTATGGGTCACAAATTGAGAGGGGATGTATATGTGATGCTTAAGTTATGTGTCTGTTTGACAGGATCACAGATAACCAAGATATATGATCAGATCAAACATTATGCTGGAATTCTAAATGAGAGTCACATTTAAATTGGTGGAATGAGTTAAAGAGATTGCCCTCCCTGATGTGGTTGGGCCTCAATAAATTAATTGAAGGCTTGAGTAGAATGAAAAGACTGAACCATTATTAAGTAAAGGGAAATTCCTCCAGACTTCGGAACTGAGACATTGTTTTGTTTGCTGTTATTGTTTTTCCTTCCTTTGTACTCAAACAGAAATATCAGCTCTTCCTGGATCCAAGCCTTCTTGCCTTTGGACTGGAATTTCCCCATCAGCTCACTGTTTCTATGGCTTAAGAATTTGGTCTAAAACCACACAATCCTGGGTTTTCGACTTGGCAACTCATGCTGCCATTTTTTTTTAATTTTAGGATTTAGTCTCTATAATTGAGTGAGCCAATCTCCTATAATTAACATGTAACTAAGTAAGTAATAAAGTGGATGTGGTGACACATGCCTATAATCCCTGTACTTGGGAATCTGAGACAGGATTATAGCAGATTCCTGGCCAATCTCAGAAATTTAAGGAGACCATCAACAACTTAGCAAGACCCTGTTTCAAAATTAAAAACAAAATTTTTAAAAAAATGGCTGGGGGTATAGCTCAGAGATAGAATGCCCAGGGTTCAATCCCCAGTACCAAAAAAATAAATAACTAAATAATACACGTAAGTAATAGATGTCCAATTGGCTCTGTTCCTCTGTAGAACTTTTACTAGTATGCTCATCAAAATGAGTCTTAATTTTATGACTTTGCTTCTGATCATATAAATAATAAAAATAACTATAGCTTGGCAGTTACAACTTTGCATACCAGGCCACAATTTTACCTAGCATTTAGTATGGCAAACAATGATAAACTTTTGTGTTTGTGTGTTTTGTTTGTTTGTTGTTTTGTTTTGTTTTTGCAACTGGATTAGGGCAAAGAAAAGCCAGTCTTATATTTTAGACAGCCTTCTGCTCAATTTTAATGAATAATTTTGAGTATATTTGTATCTTTCCTTTGTGCTTATGATAGAATGACTTTTACCTCTCCATAATATATTGATATATTTGTCAACTAAATGGCTTTAAGTAGAAGGGTCTTTGCAGAGTATTTTAAAATATAGCTCTGTGTATATGGCCTTTGTATGTTTTTCATATTGATTATAATTACAAAAGCTACACTACTTACTGTGTTCTATTTTATGGATTCTGACTAGTTTCTGACTTTACTGTTTATGCAATCCTCTATTTAAAGAAATACTTCACTCTGTGATTTTTTTATCATCTGCTCCTTTTATATCACCACTTCCATAAAATGACTGATTAAAATTAGTCATCTTTATAAGTTAACATTAGTATCTGAAATCCATCAGTATACTTCAAAATAAAAGTTGAAAAAACAATTACCAGAATCATATTTCTGGTCCCCTATGATTATTCATAAGATATGGAAGAAAAATAATCACACAACCAGTTCTCTAGTATTTAATTACACATATACATGCATAACTAAAAGTGGCTCCTGTTCCTAAATGTGGAAAAAATAATCAACAATAATTAACATGATATAATCATGCACTTGAGTGGGTTAAATTAATTTACAAATAAGCTTGTTTTGCTTTAATATATTTAGATTGATTTATCTTCAAATGAATATCTATCACAATGCATTTACCACTCCTGCAACCACAAGCAAAAAAAAAAATGGAATTCTACGCAGCAATAAAGAAGAACAAAATGTTGTCATTTGCAAGAAAATGGACAGACCTGGAGAACATTAAGTGAAATTAGCCAGTCACAGAAAGTGAAGGGTCATATGTTTTCTCTCATATGTGGAATCTAGGGAGTAATCAGGATACAAAGGATACAAGAGGGACTTTAGATAATGGAGAAGAAACCCCAATGGAGTGAGGAGAATTAATGAAGGAATCACTTCCATTGACATTATATACATATGTGAGACTACCAATGCCAATCTCAATATCATGTATGGGGAAGAGGAGGGTGCAGGCAAGGAGCTGGGAGGAAGCTCACTAAGTGCTGTGTGCATGTATGTCACTATCACTCTGAACTACGTTATAATGTGAGTCTACAATGCACCAATAAAAGCATATTAAAAAAAAGAAAGCACAGGTATTTTGAAGAGAGTATTTATTCTTTTGCTTGACAATTACCATAATCCTGCTGGCTATATAAGCATTATGTCATTTTTTTGAAAATTTTTTCTTCTCATTATTTTATTAATAAACTCACATGCTTCATATAATGCCACATTTATTACAAATAAATGCCATTATTATATATACCTTCTATCAACTTTTTGATGATGACAAACTTTTAATCCAATTTAAATATTATTACAGAATAACACTTAGAAATTAGAGCATGAAAGATTTATCTGAAATGATACAGTTGGTAGTAAATGTATATTGAGAAAATAAATTTTTGGCACTGAATATTGTTAAATGTCTTACTTGATTACAAGTAATTAATACATCAGAGTCACATTCTGGAGTGGTATAAAAATCCTGCTTTTTATGGCAGAGGAATATAAATGAAGTATCCTTCAAAAATATGAGTATAAACACTCAAAAAGATGCATTACGTTCATTGGCAAACAAAATATGTGTCCTTGAAATCCTACATCCTTCACTGAAGTTCGACTCGCTTGTCACATTGCTAACATATTAGATAATTAAATGGACACATAAGTACTAGCTATTTAAAGTAACATTAGATAATAGATTCACCACATATATACAAAACTCCAGGTACATGAAGTAAAACACAAACACGTAGTTCAAGGAGAGGAAGGAGAATAAGTGAAATATAAGTTGTTATCTGCCAAGTAATCTGCATTTTGTAGTCAGTTGTCAAATTTGATTAATTGTGAGTTCAGGGGACAGCCAGTACACAGCGGCCTTCATTAGATCCAGAAATTCCCTATGCCCTTCACCAGTAGTCAGGATGGACCTGCTTGCATATTTGACTTCTGCACTGCATATAGATTAGAATCCACACAGACGCACCGTGGAGTAGTTCTCATTCCCATGAGAAAGAAAAAGAGTGAGACTAGGAACAGGGACTTGGAAACCGCCATTCACATCTCCAGAGATTTCAAAATCCTTTTGTTAAGAGAGGTAGTTCCAAATTGATTTAATAGTTGAAAAGAATACACATTGTAAAGCACATTTCCTGGAGAAAGATTGCAGTGGAGCGAGCTACAAGGAGATGGAGCACAAGTGATAAAATAATTTTAAAAGCTTACATTGGAGGAAAGTCTCATTGTCATCAAAGTATAAAGCACACAGCATGCTAGTTACAAGAACACTACCTGTCAGTTTTATACTAGGTCAATGTGTATTCCTGCTCTCCACTCAGATTTATCCTCATTGTGCATGAGCGTCTGCTTTAACAGTCCCCTCTGATATTTGAAATTTTTCATTTCCTCATTTACTAAAATATATTTACTAGCAAGCATATTTTTAAAAATACATTTTAGCATTAAAATTTCTTAAATATTTTACTTCATTATAATCAGTCAATATTAAGAGTGAGAAGCATTTTGGAATGGATAAAATATTGTTTCCTAAAGTGCCTGACTACTTAAAAATGCCAAAGTTAAGGACTCTGATGTTGGAGCTGCACAATATGGTAAAAACAATATTTCACTGTGTCGCATTTTCTTCATATAATACTACAATCTAAATTTTATGTTCTCCAGAACTCCTATATTAAAACTCTAATCCTCAGTGTGATGGCATTTGGAAGTGGGGACTTTGGGAGGTAACTAGATAGGGAGGGTTCCATCCTCATAATGGGGCTAGTATCTTTGGATAGGAAGACATTAGATACATACCTGTAATTACAGTACTTGGGAGGCTGAGACAGGAGGATCACAGGTTCAAAGCCAGCCTCAGCAACTTAGTGAGGCTCTCAGAAACTTTGCAAGACTCTATCTCAAAATAAAAAATAAAAATAGCTTGTAGCTTGGAGGTAGAATGCCTCTGGGTTCAATCCCCAGCATACCACACACATGTACACACACACACACACACACACACACACACACAATACATTAGAAAATTTGCTTCCCCTATCCCCCTCCCTCCCTTTCTCTGCCTTTGAAGATGGAGCAAGAAAGCATCTATCTACAGACAAGGAAGAGCACCTTCACCAGGAACCTAGTTCTAGAACTTCCCAGTCTTCAAAACTGTGAGCAATAACATTCTGCTGTATAATCTACCCAGTTTGTAATTTTTGTTTTGTTTTGTTCTTGAAGACCAAACTCACTAAGTTATATAATGATTTCCCAATACAAACATTAAACTGGGTTTTTTTTGTTTTTGTTTTTGTTTTTTTCCTAAAACATCCTTTGAAGTTCATCAGAAAAATCCTGGTTAGTTGGGCCCACCTAACAGGAAATCATCTAAAAAGTAATAAGACCTAAATTCCAAAGAACAAAATTCATATTATGCTTCCAGGGGGTGACTCTAATCTTAAACATAGATTAACATAACAAAGATATAGTGTTTTGAGAAGGATGCAGTCAGTCTTGAACCAGCCAAGCTTGATGTTTATTTTCGCATTGTTACGTATGCCATGGCTATGTGGTTTAACACCTATGGACAACAATGCATTCCTTAGTTTATTATTTACATATATAGTTTCAAAACTTGCAGTACACATAAATTTGTCCAGGAAACAATATGCATAAAATATCTATTTCAAAAATCACTAAAATTATTTTTGAAAATTACTGTTAAAAGCCAGGTGTAGCTGGATGTGGTGGCGCAAGCCTGTAATCCCAGTACTTGGGAGGCTAAAACAGGAGGATAGCAGGTTCCAGGCCAGCTTCAGCAATTTAGGGATGCCCTCAGCATTTTAGTGATATCCTGTTTCAAAATTAAAAATAATATATGGCTGGGGGTGTAGCTCAGAGGTAGAAAGTCCCTGGTTTCCATCCCTAGTATCACACACACACACACACACACACACAAAAAAAAGCCAGGCATGGTGGTACATGCTTATAATCCCAGTAGTTGGAAGGCTGAGACCAGAGGATTCAGGTTTGAGGATAGTCTAAGCAATGCAATGAGACTCTCAGGAACCTAGGGAGACCATGTTTCACAATACAAAAACGATAACAAGGACTAGGAGTATAGCTTGGAGGTAGAATGCTCCTAGGTTTAATTCCCAATACCACACACACACAAAAATATTAAAACAGGGAATGATTATGCCAAAAAGTGACTCTCGGGACCATATATACAAAACCTGGTAACTGCTCCCAGGAAACTAGGACTAAGAAATATGATTTAAATTAAAATGAGAGTCTAAGTCACCCTGAAGATATTTTTATGAGATTAGATATGTTGTTGATGATGGTGTTGATGATGTTTTGTGTCTAAACAAAGAACTGAAATAAATTTTGCCTACTAGAAATTAACAAGAAAAATAGCATGGTCATATTAAAGAAAGTTTTCCTCAGAGGAACCCATAATTACACATTTCTCTCATAAGAGCTGAATCACTCTGTCTACTTGATTCACCATCTGCAGCTCCTAAAATCGTCTCCAGGACCATCACCTGCCCCATCCCTCTCCTCATGAGTTTCTGAGATTACTCTCAGTGCGTTTGTGCTAAGACTGAGAGGAATCTTCCAGCAGTAATAATTTACTTATGTTCAAACCTTGACGGTCTGAAGACATGCTCTCTATGTCTATTGTGTTCTTCTATTTCCCACAGGTATCACTGCAGGTAAGATGAGGTAAATCTTGATGAAATAAGGTTTCATCAGAAGTAAGATAAAAGTGGTATTGCTACCATACGACCCAGCAATACCACTTCTAGGCATCTACCCAAAAGACCAGAAACCAAACTACCAGACCAATGCATGTGTGTCAATGTTTACAGCTGCACAATTCACAATCGCCAAACTTTGGAACCAATCAAGGTATCCATCAACAGATGAATGGATTACAAAACTATGGGATATGTACACAATGGAATTTTATGCAG
>PVJS01046696.1:0-15705 GCA_004027185.1 Glis glis
GGGATGGAACCCAGGGGCATTCTACCTCCAAGCTACACCCCCAGCCCTATTTTTTTAATTCTTTATTTTGAAACAGGGTCTCACTAAGTTGCGGAGGCCTCACTAAGTAGCTGAGGCTGGCTGTGAACCCAGATCCTCCGGTCTCAGCCTCCCAAGTACTGGGATTACAAGCGTGCGCTACCACACCCGGCTCGAGACCCTGATTCAAAATAAAAAATAAAGCTGGGTGTGTGCCACCATGCCTGCTTTACTTTTTATTTTGAAACAGGGTCTCACTAAGTTACTGAGGGCATCACTAAGTTGCTGAGGCTGGCCTCCAACCTGTGATCTTTCTGATTTAGTTTCCCCAATACTTTGATTAGAGGTGTGCGCCACCTCGCCTGGCTTGGGGTTCCGATTGTTACCCAATATACCGCCTGCTTCCAAAGCCACTCATATCCTGTGGGCTGAGTTGTGTGTTTCAGGGAAGGGTCTAAGTGGGGTGGGTGACTATGGTGTGGGGCTTCATGTGTGATGGGGCCTAAGGTTTACCCCAGAGGCGGGTGCAGAGCCCAGGCTGCCCCCTCCCCAATCAAAGTGGACTTGCCCGAGCTGACCAAAGGCCTGGATCAGATCAGAAGCCTGTCCCTCAGGCCCTAACGCTGGCAAGACGGGCAGCGGCGCTGGCCTGGTAGAGCTAAAATGGAGGAGGTGGGGTTCCAGAGGGCCAGAGAGGGAGGCACAAAAACCTTCCAAGGTGCCCAGGGTGGCGTGTCTGACTGGGTGACACGTGGACAGATAGGCCAGTAGAAAGTTATGCCCTAGCCTCAGATCCACCCCACTGTCTTACAATGCCCACCCTGCTATATCCCCACCCTGTAGCCACCTCTCCAGAAAAAGGCTTATTCCCTTTCCTCTAACTACAGAAGCACAGGAAACAGAGAGAAACCAGACAGGGAGCCAGGTGGGAGACAAGGCAGACCCCCCAGCTGCAGGCACCATCCCCTCCCCCAACACCGTGGACCAGGGCACCCCCCCATCCTGTCTTTAAATAGGTAATGGTAGGTAAATGGTGCAGTTTACCTTGATTATCAAGTACCTTGGGTGCTCCTGTTCTTTGAGAGGTTCAAGTTTGGAATTGGGGGCAGAGGGTATCTTTGGGGAGATGGATGTAAGGGAGAACCCCCCCACACATACCTTGAGCTGCTTGGGGTTAGTGGGTCATGAAGTGAATATAGGGATACCCAACTTAAAAGGGGAAAGGAGAGAACCCGGACCCAGGAGCCAGGGTTCAGGGAAGGCTGATGAGTCTGGGGGCACCCAACCCGTTACCTCGAGTCAAACTTCTTGCCGTCCTCGAAAGTGCCATTGTAGTGGTAACGCACGAAATCCCCCATCTGCACTTCCCGGGGACAGGCCCTGGGAATGTGGTACCTCTCGATGACCACGTCTTCCAGCGGGCCCCCGGCCGGGCTGGCGCGGCCCAGCCCCCTCCCCAAGGCCTGCAGCAGCAGCAGTAGCGGCAGTGGCAGCCGGCGGCGGAGGGAGTGGCTGGGAAGCCCGGCGGGGAACATGGTGCCCAGGCACTGTGAGCACCGCGGGCAGCGAGGACGAACCTGGCAGCCGAGGAGCCCCAGCCGCCAACCTCCTTCCCCCTTCTCCCAGCGCTGGCTCCCCCTCTTCCTGTCCTCCGTCCCCACCCCCGCCCGGGCTGGTCCACGTGGAATGGGGGCTGGGGTGACTGAGCTGGCCTGGGTGGGCGGCGTGCTGGTGGTGGTGATGGTGGGATAGGAGGACTGGGTACGGCTGAGTTTAGAGTCCCAGGAATGCACCACAAAGAACTCTGGGTGCCCCTCCCCCCGCCTCCACTCGCGGCTGAGACTCCGGGCCTGGCCCCTTGAGGGAGGTTCGGGAAAGTTGAGAAGTCTGAGTGGACTTCCAAAAAAAAAAAAAAAAAAAAAAGTTGAGCGTCTTTCCCCCGAGCCCCCGGGTCCTAAAGCCGGGCTGTGGCAGTCTTTGCTTCATTTGTCAACACCCCCAAATTTAGACCTTTCCAGGTGGGTGGCGAGGTCACTCGGAGCCTGAGGGGTATCTTAGTGCTTCCCCCACCCTAACTGTCCCGCAAGGGAGGCTTCTCCAGGGAAAAAAGCAGCTTTGCCCCGAAAAGGCCAGGCTGTAAGGACTTTGTGACGTGGGGCTGGAGCTCGATCGAGCGGGTGGCGGTGGCCGTGGATGGTGTGCAGGGTAATAACTAGGTGTGTGTCTGCCGACGCGGGAGGGGGAAGAGGGTGGGCCACTCGGAGGGTGCAGAAGGGGCGCTGGGAGGGGGGACCGGGTTGCAGGGCTTCGCTCTGAGCCGGAGCAGAGTAGGAGGTGGCACCTCCCTCCGCTTTAGATCTTAAGGTGGGGGCACTGTCTGCGTGGGGAGGGGCTTTCTGGGCTACCATCTCTGGCGTAAAGCGTACCCCCACCCACCCACCATCTGCCAACAGGCAGACCCGAAGAGCAGGAGTTGGTGCCAACGTAGCGGACTCGGGACGCTATCCGCCGCTCTGAAGAAGAGGGGGGACGCGACCCGGGATCCCCCCCAACCCACACCGCCTTCCTCCGCTCGTTCCCGGCGCTAAGACCCAGCAGGCGCGCCGCGGGCCCCTGCCCATCCGCTCGCCGGCGGGGCTGGGCTCTCATCTCGGGGAGCCGGGGCGCGGCCGGGGCATGGCTCGGACGGCGTGGGGACTGCTGTGGCTGCTGCTCGGCAGCGCCGGGGCGCAGTACGAGAAGTACAGCTTCCGGGGCTTCCCGCCCGAGGACTTGATGCCGCTGGCCGCGGCCTACAGCCACGCGCTGGAGCTGTACGAGGGCGAGAGCTGGCGCGACAGCGCGCGCTACCTGGAGGCGGCGCTGCGGCTGCACCGGCTGCTGCGGGACAGCGAGGCCTTCTGCCACGACAACTGCAGCGGGCCCGCGCCGACGGCCGCCTCGCAGCCCCAGCCCGCGCCCGGCCCCGACGGCGGCGGCGAGGACTGGGCGCGCGAGCTGCGGCTCTTCGGCCACGTCCTGGAGCGCGCCGCCTGCCTGCGGCGCTGCAAGCGGACGCTGCCCGCCTTCCAGGTGCCCTACCCGCCGAGGCAGCTGCTGCGCGACTTCCAGAGCCGCCTGCCCTACCAGTACCTGCACTACGCGCTCTTCAAGGTGGGCGCCCACCCCGCGCCCCAACGCGGCGTCGAGTTTCCCGGCTCGCAGGAGCGTCCTCCCTGGGAGCGCGGCTTGCTGTGCGCCCAGGGCCGCGGGCTTGGGGCCCCCACTGACCCGCTGTCCTCCACACCAGGCTAACCGGCTGGAGAAGGCGGTGGCCGCAGCCTACACCTTCCTCCAGAGGAACCCAAAGCACGAGCTGACCGCCAAGTATCTCAGCTACTACCGGGGGATGTTGGACGTGGCTGAGGAGTCCCTCACGGACCTAGAGGCCCAGCCCTACGAGGTAGGGTTAGAGGGGCGGGGGGGGGGGGAGCTGGCCTGATGCTCCCTCCGACACCTCCTCACACCTAGTAGGGCATGTAGAGGAGGGGAGGGGCTGGGATCCCCTGACTCCCCCTGCCACGCCCCCCCCAGGCGGTGTTCCTCCGGGCTGTGAAGCTCTACAATAGCGGGGATTTCCGCAGCAGCACCGAGGACATGGAGCGGGCCTTAGCTGAATACCTGGCCGTCTTTGCCCGGTGTCTGGCTGGCTGCGAGGGAGCCCACGAGCAGGTGGACTTCAAGGACTTTTACCCAGCCATAGCAGGTACCCTTCACCCAGACAGCCATGGGCATCCCTTTCTCCCACAGGATCCTACTTCCCAGCATCTGAAGGCTCCTTAACACAAATACTCATTTAGCGCATATTTATAGAGAAGTTGCTAAAGTGCTCAGGAGGTGAATGCCAGCAAGACAATCTCCCAGCCCTCAGGGCTAGTTAGGAGTGTCCAACATGCTGGGCATTGGTGCAGAGAGGCAGTGACATTCCAGAAGGGTCTGGGAAGGTTGGAACCACAGTCCTTCCAGGAAGAGAACAATGCAGGTGCTAAGATGCTGGGCACAGGTCCATCGGGTGTGTGCAGAAAGCAGTTGGTGCAAGAAATCTCACCAGTTTCTGGATCCCTCACCCCAAGGTCCCTCCAACAGGGGCGGGTAGGGCCGTCCTTAGCTTCTCTATCTGGACTTCATCCCTGCCCCACACTTCATCTGCCACTCTTCCGGAGTCCCCCCTGGCTTGGGGTTGGGGGTTGAGCTGGGGTAGGAAGTGCTTCCCAGCCTGCATTGAGAACTACATGCCAAGCACTTCACACACACGTTCTCCCATGTGATCGAACAACAGGGTGCTTTCTGGACAGGGAAGCAGGCTCAGAGCTGGGGTTCAGAGTCTTCCCCACCAGTGGGATGGAGCTGCTCACCATGTCCTGGCTCCTAACTGCTGCCTCCACCCCCAGATCTCTTTGCAGAGTCCTTGCAGTGCAAGGTGGACTGTGAGGCCAATTTGACTCCCAATGTGGGCGGCTACTTCGTGGACAAGTTTGTGGCCACCATGTACCACTACCTGCAGTTCGCCTACTACAAGTGTGAGCCTCCTGGGTGGGCGGGGCAGGGGAGGAAGGGGTGCGGGAGAGGACGGTGTTGGGGCCTCCCCAAGTCGTGGGCAGCTATTCCTTAGATTGAACCCCTGGGTGATGGGGTGGGGAAGGGGGGAAAGGCTAGGGTTGGTGGGAACATGGGGCAGGAACCCTGGGGGTCTGAGGATGGGGAGAGGCCTTGGGAGAGAATAAGAGGGCCTCTTGGGCACTTGACTAGGCAGCCAACAACTGCTAAGGGCAGCTACCCCTTATCTCCCTTGATCCTCTCTCTAACATCATGTAGCTAATGTTACTGGACCCATTTTTCAGATGAGGAAACCAAGGCTCATAGAAGGCAAGGGGCCGTTCATCCCATAACTAGTAAAAAGGAGAACCAGAAGCCGGGCGTGGTGGTGCACACCTATAATCCCAGTACTTGGGAGGCTGAGACAGGAGGATTGCAGGTTCAAGGCCAGCCTCAGCAACTTCGTGAGGCCCTCTGAAACTTAGTGAGACCCTGTTTCAAAATACAAGAATAAAAAATAGGGCTGGGGTGCCACTCAGAGGTAGAATGCCCCTGGGTTCAAGCCCCCGTACCACACGGACACACAAAAAAAGAATACCAGAAGCTGGGCGTGGGCGTGGTGGTGCAGGCCTGTAATCCCAGTAGTTGGGAGGCTGAGACAGGAGGATCACAGGTTCAAGACCAGCCTCAGCAACTTAGCAAGACCCTGTTTCAATATAAATAAAAAGGGCTGGGGGTGTACCCCAGAGGTAGAACACCCCTGAATTCAATCCCCAGTACCAAAAAAAAAAAAGGAATACCAGGACTTGTGGCTGTCTTTACTTGCAAGAGATCCTGCCATCCACTGGGGCTGGGTGGACATCCCTGGGGTTCCTGCAATGTGGAGAGGCCAGGGCTCAGAGGTGGGGCTGGCGCAGAGGGGGGCTCAGGACCAAGGGGCCAGGAGAACCTTCCTGGGGCAGATAACAGAGAGGATGAGGGCCTCTAACTCCTGAGTGCCATCATTCTCCAGTGTGCGACTTGCACAGTTTGTCTGACCTCTTCGTGCCTCTGATTTCCTGTTTGGGCATGGGCATGACAATCTGTGAGGTATAAATAAGTCACACAGGGCCTAGCACATGGGAAGCACCCAGTACATGCTGGTTTGCGGTGCTGGGCTGCACTGGGAGGTGAGCTTGGGGTGGGCTAGGTGGGATGTCCCCGAAGGGAAGTGCTGAGCTTCTCCCCCTGTCCTGCCCGCAGTGAACGACGTGCGCCAGGCTGCTCGCAGCGCTGCCAGCTACATGCTCTTCGACCCCAAGGACAATGTCATGCAGCAGAACCTGGTGTATTACCGCTTCCACCGGGCTCGCTGGGGCCTGGAAGAGGAGGACTTCCAGCCCCGGGAGGTAGGTGCAGCACAGGCAGTTTTGTACTTTTGCAGTTTGATGAAGAACCTACTGGCTTCCTTGGAAGGCAGGATGAGAAGCGGGAAGAATGAACATCGCTATGGTTAGAGTCTGAGGTTCAAAGCCCATGCCCCACGGCTGTGTGGACCTTGAACATCACTGATCCTCTCTGAATCCATTGCCTCACCTGCAGATCGGGGGTGGTGTTACCTACCTTGCCAGTGCAGTGTCCAGGATGAGGGAGGGAGGAGAGCACCTGACCATTCCTGCCTCTTCCCTCCCCCTTCACCACCCTCACTGCTGGCCTTTGCTCATTCCTAGGGACAGATCAGTTTAGGGAGGGAAAGACTGAGTATAGGACCCGCCAGGACCTAGCCTGAGCCGACTGAGGAAACCGCTCCCCTCAGAGTCTAGGCAAGGCTGGGCAGTCCGGGTATGGAGAGCCACCCTGCTTTCCTTTGTCAGCAGCAGACATTGCTAAAGGACTGAGACACTCTTTCTTCCTGAGCCCTCAGAATCCTTCTTAACCCAGCACTCCAAGTAGCTACAGTGGATGGATCAGCAAGCATGTGAACTGATACTTGTTTCATGACCCTTGAGCTGGAAAAGGGCCAGTGGGCTCAGATCCTGGGTGTCCTGTTTCCCCATCACCTGGCTCACCCTCTGTTCCTCCCTCCTCCCAAGGAGGCCATGCTCTACCACAACCAGACCGCTGAGCTGCAGGAGCTGCTGGAGTTCACACACATGTACCTGCAGTCAGATGACGAGGTGAGCGACCCCCTGCCCGCCCGGCTGGGCTGTGATGGGGCCACCTGGGGTCACTGTGAGTGACAGAGTTCAGCCCCAGCTGCCATGAAGCAGGTGAAGTTAGCCTGTCCCTTATCTGTACCCTCCCTTCTCTCCTACCTGGGTGTGCCCATCCATGGCCCCTTCTCCATGTGTCTCAGGCCTGCTTCCTCCAGGCAGGCCCAGCTCGGATGGCGCCTCCTCCAGGAAGCCCTTGCTACATGCCCTGGCTCTCTTAAGGGCTCTCACTATCAACTCTGACCCGCCCTGCTGACCTGGCCACCTGGCCTGGACCTGGAGTTATTTTCAGCACTGGCCCACTGCAGCCAGGCCCCCTCCCCAGCCAGTCTCCTGGAGGATTGTGTTCTAGGTTAGGGGACCAGACTGATCCCAGCTCTGCCACAGAGAGCCTGGCCCAGAGCCGGTGCTTCTCAAGTGAGTATGAATGAGCCAGTGAACAAATGACTGAATGAATGCAGGAGCCGGGCGTGGTGGCACACGCTTGTAATCCCAGTGCTTGGGAGGCTGAGACCGGAGGATCGCAGGTTCCCGGCCAGCCTCAGCTACTTAGTGAGGCCCTCCACAACTTAGTGAGACCCTGTTTCAAAAATAAAGAATAAAAAAATAGGGCTGAGGGTGTAGCTCGGAAGTAGAACGCCCCTGGGTTCAATCCCCAGTACCGCAAAAATAAAATAAAATAAAATAATAAAATAAAATGCAGACTTTTGTTTAAAAAAAAAAAAGAATGAATGCAGGATGCCAGGGAGGAAGAACCATAGCGTATTACACTGATTTGGAATGAGGGTTCCACAGCCTGAATTTCTCTGAAGTGTTGCTGCTCAGTGCTTATTTATTAATTCCTCCTTTGTATATGCACCTGAGCCCCGACTCAGTGGATTCGGTGGCATGGTCTACACTGTCAGCACGCAGACTTAGGTACTAGTCAGATCTGGCTCCGCTGCTTACCAGCTATGTGGCTGGTAACCCTAACCCTAACCCTCCAGGCAAGTCTTAACTCTCTCTCATACTTCTACTTCTTTATCCATCAAATGGGGAGAATATATATGTAAAGCTTTTAATATAGAGACAGCACATAGTAGGTGCTCAGTGAATAGTAGTAATTTGTGTGTGTGTGTGTGTGTGTGTGTGTGTGTGTGGTACTAGGAATTGAACTCAGGGGCATTCTACCTCTGAGCTACATCCCCAGCCCTATTTTATCTTTATTTAGAAACAGGGTCTTGCTGGGCGTGGTGGCACACACTTGTAATCCCAGTACATGGGAGACTGAGACCGGAGGATTTGGGTTCATGCCTCAGCTACTTAGTGAGGCCCTCCGCAACTTAGTAAGACCCTGTTTCAAAATAAAGAATAAAAAATAGGGCTGTGGGTGTAGCTCGGAGGTAGAATGCCCCTGGGTTCAATCCCCAGTACTGCAAAAAAAAAAAAAAAAAAAAAGAAAAAAGAAAGAAAGAAACAGGGTCTCGCTAGGTTGATGAGAGTCTCACTACTTGCTGAGGCTGTCCTCGAACCTGTGATCCTCCTGTCTCAGCCTCCCAAGTACTGGGATTACAGGTGTGCGCCAGCACGCCTGGCAATAGTCATTTTGATGACTTGTTGCCTGCTCTCTGGGCTTGGGGCTGGAATGGTTGGTGAAAGGCACAGTCCCTTTCCCAAGTGGTCTCATGGGGGAGGCACAAAGTTTGCTGCTGGAGAGCTCTGCACTGGGTGGCAAAGGAGGTCTCCCAGCCCAGCCAGGATCATCAGCGAGGGCCTCACCCTGGACTGACGTTAGGCTTTGGCAGGATCAGCAAGAGCTATCCAGGCCAGGATAGCAAAGGCGTTCCTGGCAGGGAAGCAGAGCAGGCAAACAATATGCACAGACCAGCAGTATGCTCACTCGCCAGGGTGGTTCAGCCTAAAGGTGGGGCCGAGAGGAAGCTGATGCTGGCCTAACACCATGGAGCCCCACACATGAGCTCAGGGAAGAGCAGGCTGGGAATGGGACCTGCCAGGACAAGCCCTTACATCCTTTCTTTTCTTTCTTTTTCTTTTTCTTTTTTTTTTGCGGTACCGGGGATTGAACCCAGGGGCGTTCTACCTCCGCACTACACCCCCGGCCCTATTTTTTTATACTTTATTTTGAAACTGGGTCTCACGAAGTTGCAGAGGGCCTCACTAAGTACAGAGAGAGACAGACAGACAGACAGACAGGGAGAGAGAGAAAGAGAGCTGAGGCTGGCCGCAAACCCGGATCCTCCTGGGGATTAAACCCAGAGGCATTCTACCTCTGAGCTACACCCCCAGCCCTTATTTACTTATTTTGGTACTGGGGATTGAACCCAAGGACATTCTACCCCCCGAGCTACACCCCTAGTCATTTTTTTTTTTGAAACAGGGTCTTGCTAGGTTGCTGAAAGTCTCGCTAAATTGCTGAGGCTGGCCTCGAACCTGCAATCCTCCTGTCTCAGCCTCCCTAGTACAGGGATTACAGGCGTGTGCCACCATGCCTGGCTATTTTTGTATTTTGAAACAGGGTCTCACTAAATTGTTGAGGATCTCACTAAGTTGCTGAGGCTGGCCTTGAACCAGAGATCTTCCTATCTCAGCCTCCTGAGTAGAGTACTGGGAATACAGACACGTGCTGTCATACTGGCTTACATCCTTCTGATAGATCTTGACACTGAAGGAGGGCCTTGGGGGCTGAGCTGGGGTGGGAGGTCCCTGTGGACAGGAAAGGAGCCCATCCGGGTTTGGGCCTGCTGTGACCCGGTTTCTCCCCCAACCCTGGGCTGTTCTAGATGGAATTGGAGGAGACTGAACCACCCCCGGAGTCCAAGGAATCCCCATCCGATGCTGAGTTTGAGGGGGACGGGGACTATGAGGAGGGCCTCTATGCTGACTGGTGGCAGGAGCCAGATGCCAAGGGTGATGACGCTGAGGCCGGTCAGTGACGGGTCCTGGTATAGGGGGTGGGGATGCAGCCTGGGGAAAGATGGGCCCCACCCCCATCCCCGGGCTATGGAGCCAATAGAGTATGTATGGGGGTGTAGGAGACCCTGCCCCTTGGGGCTTCCAACCTGTTAGCAATCTCTGTCCTGGAGCTGGGACTGGGGAGCCTCTGTCCTGCTTGCCCGGGGACAGCACCCCATACCTGCGGGGAGTGGGCAGGGCTAACCCTAATGCTGTCTCTTTTCCTTTTTAGAGCCAGAGCCTGAACTGGCATGAAAAGGAGGTGACCTACACCTCTCAAGAGCTCAGGAAGCCTGGGCAGCAGCAAGAAGTATTTATTACAGACTTAAAATGGACACAGCTGACTGGGCCCCCATCCTGTCCCACCTGTGAACACTGCTGTGAGACCCCATCCTGCCTCTTCTGTCTCTGGGCCCAGGATGGTGGCCATGCTACAGGTTGGCAGGTGGGCCAATGGGGGTCTTCCCCACCGCTGCCCCCACCTGGCCAGTCTCCAAGAAGGTTGCAGCTGTTGGCTGGAGTCTCAGCCTGAGTTACAGAGGGACAGTGGGATGTAAAGAGCACTGGACCAGGAGTCCAGGAGTTCTGGTACACTGATAGCTGGTGCTCAATAAACGTTTTATTGTTGAATAAATTGCAGCACCTGGGGTCCAGTCTCCCCAGGACTGAGGTGTGAGGGCACAGGTCTTCTCCTCCCTCTGCGCCCATCTCCCCTCATCTTATGATGCAGGGGCAGCACACAGCGTGACCCCAGGCTGGTGCTGGGTACCACAGGGGTGTGTGTTGGAGTGGCTAGCCCCATATGAAGCACGCAATCTGGGATTGGCCACCAGGGGGCATGAAGACACAGTCTTCCCTGGAGCCTTGGGAAATGGTTTCAAATTTTTTTTTCTTTTTTACAGTACTAAGGATTGAACCCAAAGGTGCTCTACCACTGAGATATACCTCCAGCTCTTTTTATTTTCTATTTTAAGACAGTGTCTCACTAAGTTTCTGAGGCTGGCTTTGACCTTGCAAACCTGCCTCAGCCTCCCTAATAGCTGGGAGTAGAGGGGTGTGCCTCCATGCCCTGCTGGTTTCAGAATTCTAAAATACCAGGGTGCCCTATGTTTTCCTAGTTGGGCATCACTCCCCTGGGAGCATGGGCAACATGGGGAGGGGGCCCAAGGACATTTACTTCTGGTTTTACTTTCCTGGCATTTACTGACCTAGGTCCCTGAGAGTCAAAGCCAGAGTGTGTCCTAGCCAGCTCAGCAGTCAGGGGAGACCTAAGGATATGGTTTGATGACTTGGGACTTCTTGGGGTGCAGCGGGACAACAGGAGCCCGCTTGCCCCATGTTGCATCTGCTCCAGGGGGCAGGAGTCTGGAAGTGTGGGGACAGGGACAGTGTCCAGGAGCACGCCCAGCACTGTGAATCCACCCCCATTGCTCTTCTACAGCAGGACCCTGGGGTCCCCTCCAGAAGGGACACAGGGCCAAGGCCAGCCAGGTGACAATTCTGATCTGCTCCCCCATGTTGCTAGGCTCCAGGGGGCAGTGTGCCAGAGGCCGCTTCTTACCAGAGGGTGGAGTCCACACGGGGAAGCTGAGTTCTCACTACCCCCCCAGGTGCCATATGACCTGGCTTGGGCCCTGCCCACACCCCAAACCCCTCCCTAGACTTTGGTCCTCATGAGGGTGGAAAGGCCACACTCTGTTGACCTCTGGAGCAAGGGCTGGGTCCAGGCTAAGGGCTTGGTGACCTCCCTCTTCCCTGCCCTCCCTCCCTCCTGCCATAGGTGGGTCTGCAGGGGTGAAGTTTTCTAACAGCTCTCAGGTGTCAGGTGGCCTTGACCACCCCGCCCTTTACAAGCTACTTGTTGTCAGCATCCAGGGAGGACCCACCCCTGCTCTTGGGAGGGGCTGCCCTGCAGGGCTGGCACCAAAGATGGCAGGGAGCGGGCCTTGCGATGTGCTGCAGCATGCCTGCCCAGATGTGCGCTGCTGTGAGCATGAGCTTTGGAATCTGGATGCTGGGTGTGGGTCTGAAAGTGCCTGTGGGCCAGAGCATGAAGGTCCGTGTGCTTGTGTGTGTGGAGGTGCGGGTCTGGCACGAGTGCGTGCCTGCATGTACAGGACCCAAGATGTCCGTGGCAGGCTCATGGGTGGCTGTGTGTTTCTGCACAGGGATCTTTGAGTGTGTGTGCCCATGAGAGTGTGTGTGCATGAGTGTGTTTTTAGAGGGATGCATTCACTAATTAGTGCACTTTATTTATTTATTTATTTTTTTGCAGTACCGGGGATTGAATCCAGGGGCATTCTACTTCTGAGCTACACCCCCAGCCCCATTTTTTATTCTTTATTTTGAAACAGGGTCTCACTAAATTGTGGAGGCCTAAGTAGCTGAGGCTGGCCGCAAACCTGTGATCCTCCTGTCTCAGCCTCCCAAGTACTGGGATGACAAGCGTGCGCCACCACGCCCGGCTCTAGTGCACATTTATTGAGTACCTACTCGGTGCCAGGCATGTTGCAGGTGCCAGGCATACAATCACAAGCAAAGCAGGCCAAGCACCCTGTCCTGCCAGATTTGTGTTCCAGTGGGGAGGAAGGCAGTGAACAATAGATGTTATATAAATTGATAGTTAGGTTAGATATGTGAGATGGGAGAATAGGGCCAGGTAAGAGGCTCCAGAGCCTGAGGGGTTGCAGTTTGTGTTGATATGCATGTCCAAGCGTGCATCCGGGACTGTGTCTCTGAGCGTGTGGTGGCGATGGTGTGTGTGGTAGATGTGTGTGTTAGGGGGTATCCTCCAGAGCAGAAGGCTAGCACCTTCCTAGCCTCCCCTTTCAGGCCTTACTCTGCTCCCCTTTCCCAGGGAACCACAGGCCCCTCCTACCTCGCTCTGCTGCCAGCGTCTCCCCACTGTCCAGCCAGCCAGCTCCCCAAACCGGTGAGACCGAGTCCCAGCCAGTGTCAGCATGGGCCCTCCAGCCCATTCTCCCCACCCCACCCAGCCCAGACGCCTGGCCTCCTCCACACCTGTCTCCTTGCTCATCCTTCTTCCTCACCCTGACCCCACACCCCGCCCTGCACCCCTGCAGTCCAAGAATCCAGAATATAATAGGTAGAGTTTAGGGATGGCCAAAGGGCACTGGGATACTGACCTCACAATGGGGCCACGCTCAAAGAGATGTCAGAGGTGTGCCCAACCCAGAAAGACCCCATCCTAAGGAAAACACAGCTACTGCGATGTGCTGAGTGTCTACTGTGTACCAGGTGCTCAAACCATTATCTACAACCCTCAGAACTTGTGTGTGGCAGATACCAACTCCCTTCTGCTGCAGGCAAGGCTGAAGAATGAGAAGAAGGGCATCCCAGGTTCCTTGAGGTGGTTGGTAGCTGAGCTGGGTTTGGACAGGTTTGGGCCTTTTCTCCCTAAAGCAAGGCTGTTTCGAGAAGGGAGGGTCTTTAGGCTATCAGCTGGGGCCAGGGAGAGGAAGGTGGGGACCACAGTGTCTCTGAGGGAGACAGGAGTTTGAAAAGGGAGAGAGGGAGCTGGGTGGGGTGGCACATACCTGTAATCCCAGTACTTGGGAGGCTGAGACAGGAGGATCGCAGGTTCGCGGCCAGCCTCAGCAACTTGGCGAGGCCCTCAGCAACTTAATGAGAATCTGTTTCAAAATAAAAAATAAAATAGGGCTGGGGGTTTAGCTTGGAGATAGAATGCCCCTGGGGGTTCAATCCCTAGTAACACACACACACACACACACACACACACACACACACACACAGAAGAGAGGAAGGAATAGAGAGAGAGAGAAGGAAGGGAGCCCTGTTCTACCCCTTATTGCCAGTTCTATGGAACATAAGCCTGATGTTAGGAGGCCTGGGAACAGAATTACTGGGGTCAATTAGTTTTTTTGTTTTTGTGTTTGGCACTGGGGATTGAACCCAGAGGGGCATGCTACCTCCAACCTACACCCCCAGTCCTATTTTATTTTGAAACAGGGTTTCGCTAAATTGCTGAGGCTGGCCTCGAACCTGTGATCCTCCTACCTCCCAAGTACTGGGGTTACAGGCATGTGCCATCATGCCCGGCTTTCTGGGGTGACTTAGGATAACAACCATAACCCTGAGGGTGATGGTCAGGGGAGGGGGAGGAGGTCCCTCTGGCTCCCCCCACCCAATTCCAGCAAATTCCAATGGAAGATATTTCCTTCATAGATTTTTTTTTTTTTTTTTTTTTGCAGTACTGGGGATTGAACCCAGGAGCATTCTACCTCTGAGCTACACCCCCAGCCCTATTTTCTTTTATTCTTTATTTTTTTATTTTTATTTTTTGGCACTGGGGATTGAACCCAGGAGCATTCTACCTCTGAGCTACCCCCCTAGATGTATTTTTTAAATTCTTTATTTATTTTTTAATTTTTTGGCACTGGGGATTGAACCCAGGGGCATTCTACCTCTGAGCTACACCCCCAGCCCTATTTTATTTTTTTTTTGAAACAGGGTCTCGCTAGGTTGTGGAGGGCCTCATTAAGTAGCTGAGGCTGGCCACGAACCTGTATCCTCCGGTCTCAGCCTCCCAAGTACTGGGATTACAAGCGTGCGCCACCATGCCCAGCTTCCTTCATAGATTTGAAAAATAATTTTTGACTTCTCACCCTGGTGTCCCTGTTCCTGGGGACAAGGAAGGTATGTCAGAAGGCTGTGTCCAGTGGGCGCTGGGGCCAGTAGCTTAGCCTGGCTGAGGAGGCCCTGGCAGCCACAGGGCCCTGGCTCTCCACAGCTCCCCCACTCTGGGGCCTTCCTCAGGCCTTCTTCTGCAACTTCTCTCCAGGGACAGGTGGCCACGATTTAATGGATGTGGAAACTGAGGCCCAGAGAGTGTGGTTGGATCTCCAGGCTTGGGCTCCCTCTGAGCTGGGTTGGTGCAGCCTTGCCATCAAGTTCCAAGATAACTTGGGGGTTCAATGGGCGTGTTCTGGGGACCTGAGCAGCCCACTGGAACCAACCCCAATCTAGATCCCAGGCCCAACCTATGGACAGACACATCACCCCATAATCACCACCTGCCCAGGCCCTGGCTGGCGCCGCTGTGCCTGGATAGCATCTCTTCTGTCCCCTCAAACAGCCCTTGGGATGGGAGCACCTATCTTGCCCATGACTCAGGTGGGGAAACTGAGGTAAGGGGAGGATGTGCTTGCTGGATTACCCTCCCCCACATCACAGACTTGATTCCATGACTCCCTGGGAGAACTCACTAAGGTTGGTCAGGAGCAAAGAGGAGGCCAAGAGAAATTGACATTTTCCATGTGGGGTCACTTTTTCCATCTTCCTTTTAGAAGAAAAGTGCGACATTATGTTCCTGAGGTGACATAAGAGGTGGCTGAGCCTGATTCCCTTCTTTACCCTTGTCTACTTGGCTAAATCCTTGTGGCCTTCCAGGAGGAGGCAGTGGGTTCAGTCAGTGTCAGTGGGGAGTCTGCCCTTTCTTCTTGGCCCTGGTGGGTGTGAAGAGTAGGGGGTCATTTAAGGGCCCTACAGCCCTAGAGGACCTCCCATTAAATTTTTTTGTTATCTCCAAAGACAGTGCTTATCATATGACTTTAACCTTTAGCACAGTTATTTTGATAACCCCATTTTGTTGGTTCATTTACTTTTTTTTTTTTTGCGGTACTGGGGATTGAACGCAGGGGCATTCTACCTCCGTGCTATGCCCCCAGCCCTATTTTTTTATACTTTATTTATTTTTTTATTTTTTTGCAGTACCGGGGATTGATCGCAGGGGCGTTCTACCTCCGCGCTACACCCCCGGCCCTATTTTTTATACTTTATTTTGAAACCGGGTCTCACAAAGTTGCGGAGGGCCTCACTAAGGAGAGAGAGAGAGAGACAGAGAGACAGACAGAGAGACAGAGAGAGAGCTGAGGCTGGCCGCGAACCCGGATCCTCCGGTCTCCGCCTCCCAAAGTACTGGGATTAC
>PVJS01046697.1:0-15714 GCA_004027185.1 Glis glis
GAGAAGAGAAGAGAAGAGAAGAGAGAAGAGAGAAGAGAGAAGAGAATAGAATAGAAGAGAAGAGAAGAGAAGAGAGAAGAGAATAGAAGAGAAGAGAGAAGAGAAGAGAAGAGAGAAGAGAATAGAAGAGAATAGAAGAGAAGAGAAGAGAAGAGAGAAGAGAATAGAAGAGAAGAGAAGAGAGAAGAGAATAGAAGAGAAGAGAAGAGAAGAGAAGAGAGAAGAGAAGAGAAGAGAGAAGAGAATAGAAGAGAATAGAAGAGAAGAGAAGAGAGAAGAGAGAAGAGAGAAGAGAAGAGAAGAGAAGAGAAGAGAAGAGAGAGAGATTGAGATTGATTCTGACCTCTCCCTTTTAAACAGTCTCATGGGGATGTTAAGAACAGTACCTCTCTCACAGGATTGCTGTGAAAATTAAATGAATGAAAACACATAAGGCACATAGCACAATGCCTGGCACTTAGGTGGACTCAAAAATGTTATTGTTAGTTTTATTATTGTTGCTGTTGGATAGGTTTTAGCTTTTGGCTAAATTAGGCAATGTATTATATACTAGAATTAAAAAAAACAAAGAGTGTTACAGGAAGGGTGGAATTGATATTAGATATTAGAAAGATTGTATGGGACAAAGAATTTATTAAAAGCATAAAGGTCAACTTGTTTTCCTCTTTGTTTCTAAGAAGTAAGAATAAATTGTTAAAATAACGTGAGAAAAAATTGATTTTGCTCATAGCTGCTTCTTTGGAAAATGTCAACCTCATAAAGAATTTACAAAGGTGCCAAGACAATACATTAATTATATCTTGAAATATGCAAATAGTGGTCAGTGTTTAAAAGTGTGAAATTCTGGATGAAATTACATTTGTCACAAAAGTAGCATACTGTTAGGTATGTTTTCTTGAAAATTATAAAAATGCAATAGATTTAAAAGTAAAATTTTAGGAAAATTAAAGAGATGGTATTATAATTTCTTTTTTTCAATGTTATTGGAAATGCATTTTATTGCAAAACATAAGATTTATGACTGGGTCATGAGAATTAGCAATATAGTTTTCTCACTTTCTTTCATAAATAAATCATATTAACAATAGCTTTGTAAAACATCAGCAAATTACAGTATAGTTTTTAAGTCACAAAATAAATAGTGACTAGAAACATTACTAAACCAATTAAATTTTTAAAATTTATTTATTTTTATACTTTTATTGGTGCATTATAGTCTCATATCATAATTTAGTTCATAGTGATAGTGACATACATGCACACAGTACTTGGTGGGCTTTATCTCAGCTCCCTCCCCACTTTCCTTCCCCATACAGGGTATTGAGATTGACATTGGTATTCTCACATATAAACATAATGTTGATGGAAGTGATTCCTTCATTGATCCTCCCTCTCCCTCCTTTCCCTAGACCCCTCCCTGGCTCCACTGGAATTTCTCCTCCATTATCTGAAGTCCCTCTGGTATCCTGATTACTCCCTAGCTTCCACATATGAGAGAAAACATCTGACCCTTCACTTTCTGTGACTGGCTAATCTCACTTAACATAATGTTCCCCAGGTCCATCCATTTTCCTGCAAATTACATAATTTCACTCTTCTTTATTGCTGAGTAGAATTCCATTGTGCATATATCCCATAATTTTGCAATCCATTCATCCATTGATGGACACCTAGGTTGGTTCCATAATTTGGCTATTGTAAATTGTGCTGCTATGAACATGGATATGCATGTATTACTATAATATTCTGATTTCAGTCCCTTTGGAAAGATAACCAAGAGTGGTATAGTTGGATCATGTGGTGGATACAGGCCCAGTTTTCTGAGGAATCTCCACACTGATCTCCATAGGTCTGTACTAATTTGCAATCCTACCACAGTGTAGAAGAGTTCCTATTTCCCCACATCATCACCATCATTTATTGTTGTTTAACTTCTTGATGATTGCCATTCTAATTTGGGTTAGATGGAATCTCAGTATAGTTTGATTTGCATGTCCCTGATTGCTAATGATGTTGAACATTTTTTCATGTATCTATTGGACATTTGTATTTCTTCTTTTGTAAAGTGTCTATTTAGTTCAATTGCCCATTTCTTGATTGGGTTTTTTGTTGTTAAATCTTTTGTGTACTTTGTATATTATAGATATTAGTTCTCTATCAGAAGAAGAGCTGACAAAGATCTTCTCCCATTCAGTAGGCTCTCTCTTTAGACTCTTGATGGTTTCCTTTGATGAGCAGAAACTTCTTAGTTTAACACTCATTTATTAATTCTTGTTTTATTTTCCTGAACTTTGGGGGTCTTATTGAGGAATTTTCTACCTGTGCCTTTGTGTTGGAGTGTTGATCCTATGCCCTCCTCTAGTACTTTCAAAGTCTCTGGTCTAATTTCCAGGTCTGTTTTCCATATTGAGTTGAGTCTTTTGCAAAATGAGAGGTAGGGATTTAATTTCATTTCAAATGGATAACAAGTTTTTCCAACACCATTTGTTGAAAAGGCTGTCTTTTTTCTAACATATATGTTTGCCGAATTTGTTGAAAATCAATTGGCTGTAAGTGTGTGGATTTGTTTCTATATCTTCTATTCTGCTCCACTGGTCTATGTGTCTGTTTTTGTGCCAATACCATGCTTTTTTATTACTATAGCTCTGTAGTATAATTTGAAGCCTGGAATTGTGATGCCTCCTGCATGATTCTTATTGCTGAGAATTGCTTTGGATATTCTGGGTCTTTTGTTTCTCCATATGAAATTTAGGACTGATTTTTCTAGGTCTGTGAAGAATAACATTGATATTTTGATGGTAATTGCATTGACTTTGTAGATCACTTTTGATAGAATGGCCATTTTGATAATTTTTATTCTGCTTATCCAAGAGCATGGAAGATCTTTCCATCTTTTAAGATCTTCAGTTTCTTTCTTTAGTGTTTCATAATTTTCATTGTAGAGATCTTTTACTTCCTTGGTTATATTTATTCCTATTTTATTGGTTTTGAGGTTATTGTGAATGGAATTGTTTTCTGTATTTCTTTTTCAGTGGATTCATGGTTGGCATATAGAAAAACTACTGCTTTTTTAGATTGATTTTGTATCCTGCTACTTTGCAGAATTTGTTAATTAGCTCTAGAAGTCTTTTTGTTGAGTTCCTTGGGTCTTCTAGATATAGGATCATGTCATCTGCAAATGGAGATAATTTCAGTTCTTTATGATTTCCAATATTGTTCAAATTGCAATAGATTTCTGCCTTAAGTTAATACCCACTGATGAAGCAGCTCATTAGTACATTCCTAGAGATGAGTTAAGGGGTTTTCTGGAAGGAATACATTACTATCATATTGATATTATATGAATGAATAAGATGGATAGAAGCACAATGTATTCTATGACCTTACCTTGAAATCCACACACCATCATTTATGTTATGTGCTTTTCTATGGATGGGGACTTAGCTTACCATTAAGAAAAGGAAATTAGACTTTGTTTTTTGAAGAGAGGATTGTCAGTAAGTTCACAGACATATTTTAGAACTACTACAACAACTGTTAGCTTTTCTCATGTGGGGTGTGGTGACGCATGCCTGTATTCCCAGTACTTGGGAGGCTGAGACTGGAGAATTGTAGTTTGAGACCAGCCTCAGCAACTTAGTGAGACCCCATTTCAAAAATAAATAAATAAATAAATAAATAAATAAATAAATACATAAAAAGGGCTGGGGGTGTAGCTCAGAGGTAGAATGCTCCTGGGTTCAACCCCCAGTACCAAAGCAACAACAACATAAAACCCAAAACTTTTCTCATCATGCCCAATCTTTACCACCTCAACAACATAGTTGAGGGATTAATGTGTTGTATTCCTGAGAGAATAGTACCCTAATATGGCATTGATTTAGGAAGTGGAGACAGGAGGGAAGGAAGCTGAAGGGGGTGGGGTGGGGTGGGCAGGTACAGGAGACTGTAAGGGAGTTAGGTGGGGTCTAGACACATCAAGTTAAAAATGAAGTCAACCAGACTGTACCCCTCTGCCTTCCTAATTGCTTTACTTCTAGTAAGTAAACAAGTTCAAGTGAAAACATGTGCGCTTAAGAGTCATATGTTTTTCCAGCTCTGTCTTGGCCCACAGTACATACAACCGTCATTGTATAGGGGTGTTCCATAATGGCTAGATTTGATGGAAGAAAGGAGTTGCTAACTTGGTGCTAAAATATATTCCCAGCTAAACCCATAAGACAATATTCATGATTAGGTCAGAGAAGAAACTCAATGAAGGGAAAAGTTCAATTTAGTGACCAGAACCCTAGAAATGTCCTTTTAATGGTGAGTGTAGTGTGATATTCATGAAACCTTTGATTTGCTGAGAAAATGCAACTTTTGGGGAAGGTACTATTTAGAGCTTGCAAATGAATAATGAATTATTATTTATTGTGAGGCTTATGTAGGGCAATGAAAGGGCTTGGATTTTCATGGGCAGTTATTCAATTTTTTCTCTTATTGTTCTCTTAATTACAAACCTATCAGACTCTGTCTCCCTTTGATTTGGGATATATTGTCGCCAGAACTGTGGTCTCTCAATTGTGTTCCTTTTGTCCTGCCTCCTTAAATTTCCTGCATATGCTGACTTGATAACATAAAATTGTTAAATGCTTTTTTTCCCACTAAGGCACGTACAATGAAAGAACAATGGGCTTTTATCAACTAATATAGAAAAACAAATGTTTGTAAAATATACTGCGCTTATATTAACTTTTGCTGCTATGGAACACACATTTTCTTAACATAGAGCAGTGCATACCTTTGGCAAAATTGGTGAGCATTTTGACTGCTTATTTGTTTCTGACATCCCTGTGGCTGACCTGACCCTCTCAGAAGTTCAGTGGCCTCCTGCAGCTCTCTGGCTTTCCAAGGCCTCACATTTCATTTTACCACTGCAAACTGCTTATTACTTAGACACCATCTGTTCCCAAACATTTCTTTTAGTCTGTCACCTGGCGATCACTCTCCCCTTCAACATCGTGTTATAGGTTGGTCTTGGGAGGAGAGCAACATGATTACATCGAGCCACAGAGACATGTGTGATTAATAGCCTGCCAAATCTCATAAGTGTGTTTACATTTAAATAAGCGCAGCAACAAAACATGTTAACCCAGATTAATTTCCAGATGATAGATTGCAGACGTTTGGGAAAAGTAATAAAGAGTAATGAAGTTTAAGGCATGTAGAAGCAAATTTGAAGGAGTTTTAATATTCCTAAATTTCATGGTTCAAGTGAATTCCAAGGTTATTGGATAAGTTGGACTATTCGATTGCTTGAAGGCAAACTGAAAAGTTAGAATGAGAAAAATGGAGTGAATGGATTCATCATTCACCCAATTACTTAGGCCCAAACTCTTGGAGTACTATCTTTGATTCCTTGCTTCTTCTTACTTCCCATACCGAATCTGTCACCAGCCCTGTAGACTCCTCTTTCCTGATGTATCAAGATGAACGACTGCTCACCCTCCCACACGTCCACGCTCCCAGGCACTGTCCTGATGACCACACTGCCTCTGTGACCTTCCGTTGTCCCAGCGGACTCCTTCTCATTGCAGCAGCCACAGTGCTCCTGTCACCATGAGATCAGATCACACCCACTGCCTCATTCTGCTTCCAGCAGTGAGTTGATGGCTTCCATCGCTCCAGGAAAGTCCTCCCTGTGCTCCGACCTGGTGACCTCTGAGGTCTCATTTTCTCTACTCTGTCCTTGGCTACTAAGTTCCAACTCTATAGCCTTCTTGCTGAGCCTCAAACATGCTAAGAGGTTTCCCTGTCAAGGCTTTTCGTTTTGCTTTCCCATCTCCCTCCTCCTTACTCTTCCTTCTGGGGGAAAATGTCTCCTGAATATCAGCATGAATATATGCACGAATATCTCCTGAATACCACCATGAAGTCAGAGATTTCCTCAACTATCTTCTCAAACTGGGATACAAGAGAGGCTTTAGATAATGGAGGAGACACCCCAGTGGAACGATGGAGGGTCTACGGGAGGGAGACTTGATGAAGGAAACCCTTCAGTTGACGCTATGTACAAATAGGAAATTATCAGTGCCAATCTCTGTATCGTGTACAGGGAAGGGGGGGAGTGGGGTAGGATCGGGGGAGCTCACCAAGTGCTGTGTGCAGATGTGTCCCTATCACTCTGAACCTCATTATGATGTGTGATTACAATGCACCAATAAAAGTATATTAAAAATATCTTCTCAGAGACCCCTAATACCCATCTAACAAATCATGGCCCTCACTGTCTCCTTAACCTGATTAATTTTTTTTAACAGGCACACATATAGACACACACAAACACACACGTATTTGTCTACTGTTTGTCTACCCCAATAGGATATATCCTCCATGTGGCCAAGGATTTTGTGTTTTATTCATTGTTAAAATCATCAGGACATAGATGTAGCTGTTTAATAAATACTTGTTGAATAAATGAGTGAATTACATTTAAAAAGTAGGCATATTTTATATATATAAATACACACACACACACACACACACACACACACACACATATATACATAGAGAGAGAGAGAGAGAACAAAAAAGTAATTTGTGCTATTAAATTACATTGTTATTTTTGTTCCTTGAGGACCTAGTGACCTAACAATTATAGAACAGTAAGAAATGACCAAAAAAACAAACTATAGTTAAGGAGCTTACAAACAAAAGGAGATAAAAAGGGTATTATTAATAATATCAAGAATGTTTTTTATATTTTAGCATAAAAATATAGTGAGATTCCTGCACAATAGGCTAAAGCAATTATTGAAAAAAGTGATATGAGGTAAAAGAAACTGAAACCAAGTAAGTAATGATAGATATTGATATCCAGAGTTCTTTGATTAATTTATATATATATAATCTTTTTCCATCGGGATAAAAATGTACTGCTAAGTTTACTGAAATATTATTTTACCCTAGTTCCATTCATTTCTTTACAGCAGCACTTCTTTTTCCTCAGTACATAGTATTATTCCTCTTTGGGCTATCTCTCCCGATAGTGCTATGCTTCCTGAGCTCTGGCTCTTATAAATGCTAGTGGAGCATAAAAAATGTTGAATATTTTAGGTTGTGAGCTCATTAAAGCTGTCCTCAGAAGGTTGATCACTTTAAAGTAACAGAAGAAGGTAATGGCTAATTTTCCAGAAATCCGAGGAGAGGGTGCTGCCAAGAGAGGCAATGTTCCTGCTCTCAACCACTCCAGGAAGTCCCATTTCTCCCGAGCTCGGGCCTAAGTAATTGTGAGAGAGAATGAGCAGTCCTGAAACACAGGCAGCATTATTCTACTTGCGCTGAGGCTCAGAGCCATGAGGTAGGAATCCCTTTTTACAATAGTCCCTTTTTACAATCCTGGCTGCTAAAAGCTCCGGAAAGCTTCAATTCAAGTCTGGGTGAAGCTTTTAGATCATCTTGGAGAAGTTTCAAAAAAGGCTTCCTTTCCCATAAACTTCCCCATTTTAATTGCAAAATTGTTGAATTAAAAACACATTTCATTTACTTTCTCCTGGCCAATACGTGTGACAACATAATTTCACTGCAACACTAGTAACTTTTTATGTCCCCCGTTTAAAAAAATCATTACCAAAAGAAAAAAAAAAAACTAACCACCAGCAGTTTTGTACCAATTTATTCTTGTTTCTGCCACATTTTAAGATCACTTTTTGTTTGTTTTATACTTTTATTGGTGCGTTGTAATTATACATCATACTGAGGGATAGAGCGAAAGGAACGTGCGTGCACACAGCACTTGGAGCGTCCCCTCTGGGTCTCACCCCCATTCTTCCCCTTCCCTGAACATGACACGGAGACTGGCATTGGTAATTTCAGATACATGCACAGCATTATTTCAACCGTTACCGTCTTTACATCTCTTTCCCCCCTCTTCCCTTGCCTGATCCCCCTCTATTGCTCCATTAGAGTCTCTGTTCCTCCATCTGAGGTCTCTTTTTTTTCTCCCAGATTCTTTTTTTTTTTTGCAGTACCAGGGATTGAACGCAGGGGCGTTCTACCTCCGCGCTACACCCTGGCCCTATTTTTTATACTTTAATTTTTGAAACCGGGTCTCACGAAGTTGCGGAGGGCCTCACTAAGTAGAGAGAGAGACAGAGAGAGAGAGAGAGAGACAGGGAGAGAGAGAGAGAGAGCTGAGGCTGGCCGAGAACCCGGATCCTCCGGTCTCCGCCTCCCAAAGTACTGGGATTACAAGCTTGCGCCACCACGCCTGGCCTCCCAGTTTCTTTCTAGCTTCGACCTATGAAAGAGAACACACAACTAGTTGCTTTCTGGACTGGCTAATTTCACTTAACATAATATTCTCAAGTCCCATCCATTTCCCTGCAAATGACATAATTTTTGTTCTTTATGGCTGAGTAAAGTTCCATTGTGTGTATATACCACAGTTTTGTGATCCATTCCTCTATGGGTGGACACCTAGGCTGGTTTCATAATTTGCCACATTTTTGTTACTTCAACACAGAGAAGATGGAACATCAAGGCCAGCAATGAAAAATGATATTTGCTCCTTTATTTATCTCAATGTTTTATTTTTCTATTTGAACTTTTTGTATCTCTGCTTCATTATAAGCAAGTCCAAATGTAGAACTTCATGTATATTTTTTGAGTGTTTCAATAGTACTTGAATGTCTACTCTTTGATTAAGATTGCTGTAGTTACAAAGAGCATATAGACAACCATTTTCTTTGGTATAATATTGCATGCACACAAGAAAGGACCAGACAAAAACAAGAAAGGAGGTGGCTAGGAAGCAAATTAATCACTAAGATGAATAGATTTCTTCACATAAGATGAGGTGTGTGTGAGATAAATGTGGACCTACGTGGTTCAGTAAGGTTCTGTGGAAATTTAGGAATGTAAGCAAAGCCTCAAAATGAAGCTAGTAAGTTATTTACCTTGAGCTTTGCTATTTTTATAGATTGCCACATTTATAGATTGCCACGGCCTTGCCCCCTACGGAGTCTGCGTGAATACATGCACGACGTGGCAAAAGCTTCAAGGAAGTATGCCCATAAAAAAGGTGGCCTGGCAAAATCCTCTGTTTTCTTGGCTGTTCTCTTTTTGCTGTAAATGCCACGGCCTTGCCTCCTACGGAGTCTGCGTGAACACGCGGGACGTGGCAAAAGCTTCAAGGAAGTATGCCCGTAGAAAAAGGTGGCCTGGCAAGATCTGTTTTCTTGGTTGTTCTCTCTTTTCTGTAAACTTCTTGTATTCTCTTAATCTTTAACAGGTATGGCTCAGTGAGCGCAGTGTTTTGTTCAAAATCATCAACTGTGCCTTATGAGAAAAATAGACGGGTCTTTCCCAGGAATGTGACTTTGGCCCCAAACGCTCCCATGTTAGGGCAAAGGGGGCTCGAAAACAGTTGTGGATAGGTTACAACAGGTAAAACTTTTGTGGAAACTTCATGGAAATGGTTTTAGGGATGGTTTGAAAGAGATTCAGAAATTTGGAACAAAGAGAATTATAGAAGTTTAAAGTAAGAAAGCAATAACAGGTACTAGGTTAAACATTAAACTCTTGCCCTGTAGCCATAACCTCAATTCCCATTATTGATAGTTTAGGTGCAAAAAACCACGTTTGGCAGCTGCCCACAGCATTATGCAAAACAAAACGTATGCTCTGACGTGCCCACAGCATTATGCAAAACAAGACGTATGCTCTGACGTGCCCATGACATTATGCCAAACAAGACGTATGCTCTGACATTTATTTGCTCTTATTGCTTTGCATTGTTACTTTTTAGAAATTATTAAGATTGTATAAACTGTAGGCATAAACAATGATCAGCTGATTATGTATTCTGTTTCCTTAATCATTGTGTATAAAATCCTTGCCTGAAGCTTTGCAAAATGCACTCAGATACAACTTCCTTGAGTTGTCTGTGTCTGTTTGTCACATCATCGCCGACTCTTTGCCCACCATCCTGAGACCCCTGTCCCGTCGGTCTCAGTTTCCCGACTGAGCTGGTCCGTCGCAATAGATTGCCTTGCTTTTTCTTCATGATAAGTAAAGGTAGTTGTAATTATTTAAAATATTATTCTGAAAAGAAGTTAGGCAGTGTGCCTGAGTTAGTGAGTGGCAGAAGAGAACTCAAGCCTTGGCCTCCTTGTCCCAGTGAAAAGGAAAGAGAAGTTGAGTGACGTATGTAGGGAACCGGCAGGCAGGTAGACAGCATCATCAGATGCAGAGTGGCTACAGTAGGGGGCTCTGCTGGCACTAGAGAATGAATGATATCAACTTTTCAAAATACCATTTACTCAGCTGCCATCATAAGTGAACCTTTCTTCAGAATGACTGCTTTTAGATGGACAATATTTCCAGAATCAGGATAAGATATTGTATGTTCACATAATTTCGATTCAACATTTCTTTTCGCCCTTGAAAATACCACCACGACCCAAGTCATGCATGAATTGCAAAGCCACGATGATGTCATGAATCTGTGTTGCGACCCACACTAGCTTAGCTGCGTCACTGTGTGGACACCAGGACATCACCAGTGGGTCATTTACAGACCAGTAAGTATCATCTTCTTAGAGGAGTACAGGAGGGTCCAGCTTGTCCAGGAGGTGGCTGAGAACCCAAAGGGGGACACGAGCTCTACTCTCAGAAGATCTACCATTGAGAGCAATGTTTTTAGGAACATGTGGTAATGTCCTCTCTGGGTGAAAAGATTTGTGTCAGAATTGAAACCGTCAGTACCATATGACACTCTTTCATTCTAGAAGTGTGAACATTTCTGAAAACCACCCTTTTTGTTTTTGGTACTGGAGGTTGAACCCAGAGGCATTTTGCCTGTGAGCTACACCCCAGTCCTATTTTATTTTTTATTTTGAAAGGGGGTCTTACTAAGTTGCTGAGGCTGTCTTAGAACCTGTGATCCTCCTGTCTCAGCCTCTGTAAACCCTGTTTGCTCTCTTGGAGATGTCTCTGCCCCGGAGGCCCGACAGTCTTCGTCTTTGCCCTGGGACCTTCCTCACATTCTCTCCCTCTGCACGATTTGGATGGCTATGGCTCCCACTGCCCTTGACTGAGTCCTGCTGTGGTGTGGTGCCCACAGAAGTCACATGGGCCGTATTTACACACCAGTTCCAACACTTCTCATCTATATTCTTGGGCAAGTAACTTTCCCTCTGGTCTTGTATCTTTATTTACCATAGAATGTGGGTAGGTTATTCTGTTCTTTTCAAATCATTTGTAGAAATAAATAAGAAAACTCATTTGAAACATATCTATCTATTCCATGCCCCAGTTCCTTGCAAGCTGCCTGATTTTAAATCCCTACTTATGTTTTTCTGCTCTCATTAAGGGTAAAGGATACAAGAGAAAATGCCTCTCTGAAAGCAAGACTATGAATAAAAATTCAGGTATTCTGAAATATCCAGAAAACTCCTATTCAAAATGTTTCCTTTTGCTAGGCGTGATGACACACACTTGTAATTCCAGTACTTGGGAGGCTGAGATGGGAGGATTGCAGGTTTGCAGCCAGCCTCAGAAACATAGTGAGGCCCTTCACAACTTAGTGAGACCCTATTTCAAAATAAAAAAAGGGCTGGGGGTGTAGCTCAGAGGTAGAATGCCCCTGGGTTCAATCCCTAGACACACACACACACACACACACACACACACACACACACACACCAGTTTCCTCTTAACTCTTGCTTTTTACAATCTTACCCTAGGTGTGTTAGGGTTTATGTATCTGCACTTGCTCCTCTCTGATGGCAGCTACAGGCCATGATCAATTTCCGTGCTGGCCAAGGAGGTGTTAGGGTTGAAACTCTTCTTGTGGGAAGAGAGGTTCTACTACAAGCCCCACCTCCCAGTGGACTTCTCTGATTGTCAGTAGTTTTGTTTTGTCAGAAGCTGTTATCATAGCGGTGGGGATGTGCCTGGCGAAGGGGAGTGGGGGGCGGTTGATAGTGGAAGCAGTGACAGGAACGGGATGCGGGAAAGTCTGACCTGTAGCACACATTCTAGAATTTATTAATTTTTATACTTTTACTGGTGCATTGTCATTGTATGTCATAGCGAGGTTCAAATTGATGCAGACATGCATGCACACATACTTGATGACATTATAGAATTTAACTCATAACTTCAAGAACAATAACATTTTTCACATTTTAAAGATGGGGAAACTTAACCTCATCTGTTAGCTTAGTTACCTAAAGTCACACAACTGGATTCAAACTTAGGTCTGCCTGACTCTAAAATCCTTAGCCCCTGGGTCAGGGTGTGACTATGTCCATCTGGCAAGACCCACGTAGTACGGGATTCTGATTGACAGTCCTGACCATCTATCCAGACTCTTACCTTTGCACATCTACTTCATCTTGGATGACACATTCTGTCAATCTCTTCTCATCCTCTTAAGACTCTATCAAATCATAACTTGTAACGTGGCTCTCCTGGCCTGCCCTTGACTCCTAAGCCCTCCTCTTATCAAATTGTGCACCCAGAGAGGGGACTTCTTTCTAATATTTACACAAACATGATTCCTAATATTCACTGACTTAACTCTTTCTAATATGCAAGAGGCAAGTAATGGCCCAGATGGCCACTTAGTTGTGTTGGCACTTGGGTCTGTCTGTCTGTCTCTTTTATTGGTATATTGTAATTATGCATCACAATAGGGTTCAGTGTGATAAAAACACACATACACACAGCACCTGTGTGTTTCCCTCCCAGTCCCACCTCACTCCCTCCCCAATCCTGTATATAATATTAAATTGATATTGATAACTTCATATATGAACATAGGATTATTTGAACTGTTTCCTTTATCAACTCCCCACTTTCACCTCCTCACCTCCCTCCCCAAATCCCCTTTCACTATTCTTCTCGTTATCTCCCCTTATTTATTTGAAGTCCTTTTTGTTTAGCAGTTTCTCTCTAGCTTCCACATAGGAGTGAAAACATACGGCTTTTCACTTTCTGGGACTGACTAATCTCGCTTAGTATAATGTTCTTTAGCTCGATCCATTTTCCTGCAAATGACATAATTTTGTTCTTCATGGCTGAGTAAATTCCATTGTGTGTATATACCACAGATGTGTAATCCATTCATCTGTTGATGGACACCTAGGCTGATTCTATAGTTTGGCTGTCGTGAATTGTGCTGCTATAAACATGGATATGCATGTATCCCTATAATATTCTGATTTCAATTCCTTTGTAAAGATCCCCAAGAGTGGGATAGCTGGATCATGTGGTGGTTCCATTCCTGGTCTTTTGAGGAACCTCCACACTGATCTCCATAATGGCTGTACTAATTTGCAATCCAACCATGTCTCTCTCTTTTAATGATTGTAATATGGATGACTGTTTACCCTGAGTGGGGACAAAGGAATCAAAAGAAAATTGCTATCCCCAAAGCTCCTCCTCTGCATTCACTGTGTGATGGAAACATCACAGAGAACATCTCATCTGGAAGTGATCATCTTTTTAACAATGGTTGCAATAATTCAGAGGCCAGGTTTCTTGCAGTATGGTCCCAGGACTAGCAGTCTCATCATCAGATGGAACTCATTAAGAAATAAAAACTTCAGGGGTCAGTCCCAGACCTACTAAATCAGGGTCTAGGGCCCCACCAGTGTCCTGCAGAACCCTCCAGGGGATGTGCTGCTGCCTGGTTGTGAGGCCATGAGCTAGATAAGGAGACTGTGATGAGGCTCTGAAGTGTCTGACCTGTGCCAGGACTTGGACATTTTCTAGAGCAGTTGCTACAGAAACAACATGTGTGGAATCCAGGCTTGCCATACAGGAAATAGTGCTAGGCAGAAGTCCCTCTCTGTAGATGCCTTACCACTAGGCAATGTGGCCGACGATGAAGTGCCTCTTTGTGCTTTAGAGTGGAAAGTATGATTCACGGTTGGTTGTAACCAGGGCTACTCACCAACTTCAGTCTCTTACTGTGCTAGTTCCAGGGTTTTTGTCAAGAAGCCCACAGATTGGGGTGGGGCTTAAAAATAACAGACATTTATGGTATCACAGTTCTGGAGGCTGGAAGTCCAAGATCAGGGTGTGAGCAGGGTTGGTTCCACCTGAGGGCTGGGAGGACACATCTCTCCCCTGTTCCTCTCCTGTGTTCTGGTGGGTTGCTGGCAATGCTTGGCTTCCCTAGGCTTGTAGATGTATCACCCCAAATTCTCTGATTTCATCATGGTATCTTCCTTATGTGTGTGTATCTTTGTGTCCAAATTTCCCCCTTTGTATGAGGACACTGGCCATATTGGATAAGGGCTTCCTCTGGTGATCATATTTTAGTTTGATTACCTCTATGAAGACCCTTTATCCAAATAAGGCTACATTCTCAGAGGCAGGGTGTTATGCCCGATCCGGTGTTGCAAGGAGGAAGAGGAGACTGACTGGATTTGGAGGGTCAATATATTCAGTTGCGGTTAAAACAAGCTAGCTAGGCTAGGGACGCAGTCCAACGCAAAGTTAGGAGCTGCGACCCCGAACTAGTTTCAAACAGAGTTTTTAAAGGCAAAAACCACATGCAGGTGGTCGGGGATGGGGGGAGCTCATTGCCTAAGTTACAGCCAATGGGGTGCTGATAAAATTGCTAGTCTGAAGTAAGCAGGAGTTGTGTTAACTTTTGATTGGCTCCAGTTAGGATGGTACGTTATGTCTGGAACATGGCCCAATGCTTCCAGGATGTTGGGGTTAGGTAAGTAGGATGTTAGTTCATGCTTCGGAGGTTGTGCTACCTGCTCTTTTCACTGATTCCCTTCTGGGCCTGAGGGGAATTCTAGTAACTGTGGGGTCACGACCAGGTCGAACATGGAGTCACTCTTGTTAGGGCTCTCTAGGGCCCTATAGGGTGTTGGGACTAGAACGTATCTTTTTGGGTGACACCTATTCAATGAGAAGGAGATGACCATGAACTTTGAGTCATAGTGTTGATAGAGAAGGTAAAAACAATAAAGTTGTTTTCTAAAACATCTTTTCCTAAAAGTGTGAGTGCAGACTTGGGTGACACAAATTCATAAGCAAGCTACACTCATATTTAGAGCCAGGCTCACAACCTGTATGACATCACTCATCAGTAAAAGGCTGGAATGAGGAAGCCTTTGAGGAAGCGCCTTGGAGTCCTGGTCTGCAATTATCTAGCCGTGCTTTGTAGGTGAAGATGCGCTGTGTGGGGGTATAGGATTCCCCCTGGGGCCGACACCAATCTGTTGGTGGTACTTGGAGTATTGTCTTGTGACGATCTGTGGTTCCAAGCTCGTGGGTGAGAGGACTGCGAAGTGATGCTTCACTAATTAATCTACAACAGCCAAGAGGCCTGAGAAATGAATAGGTGCTACGCATTTCTACCCTTGGTATAAGAATGGATCTACTTCCCTGCCTCCCTAGTTTCAACCTCTGATTGCCTCGGCCCCTGGAAAAAAACCTGGCAGTGGGAATTCAATTTAATAGACATGTGTACATAAGGCACTCCGATAGGCATTGTTGGCATGAAGGCTGTTATTGGCACTTCTGTTTTCCTTCTCTTGAGTAACTAAAATCTAGGTTTGATTGTAGGATGAGGCCACTTTCTTCCATTGATAGTTACCTGATGTAATTCTCACAGAATGGTCTTTTGCCTTGAGTCCCTTCCCATTAACCCTTTCCTTTCCTTTCCTTTCCCTTCCCCTTCCCCTTCCCCTTCCCCTTCCC
>PVJS01046698.1:0-15714 GCA_004027185.1 Glis glis
AAAAAAAAAAAAAAAAAAAAAAAACAACTAAATAAATAAATAAAGATTCTGTGTAGTCTTCATTTTTCCAGGTGGACAGATTGACAAAGTGAAGCTCTCATGTATTTGGATGGCATTCATATCGAGAAGTGAAGAATTTGGTCCAGAAATATCCAACTCTTCCAAAAGCCAATAAAAGGAGACACCTAGAGAGAAGCAACGCTCGGTGCTACTCTGCACTTTTGCCAACATGGAATGCGTGGATCATTCAGCCAAAAATTCCTGCTCTGCTCTGTAAATGAAATGGTGTTCTAAAACTCATGCCAAATTTATCTGTTTGGCACTCTTTAACATTTTGGCCCCCCCCCATTTTTGGCTATTGATTTTTAAAATACGAATCGTGTGACCATCGATCATTTAAGATCTTTTTTTGCATTTGATTCCTAATCTTATCTTGGTATTGCAATGTACTGGATATTCGGATGACTCACTGGTCTGCAGGACTCTTTATATAAGTATTATGTCATTTATTCAATTTTGATTTTAATTCAGCACGGGTTAATGGGCCATGAAAATAAAGGGTGAGCCACCAACAAAAGGAATATGGTTTATTGACTGAAAGAATGCTCTGGGACTGCAGCTACTTGATAAGTTCATGGTAGCAAAACATTAACTTCCTCCAAGGCCTTTGTCAGCTGAGAAGCTAGATAATGTGATATCCCTTTGAGAAAATCCACTTTTAATGCGTACTTTGAAAGAGAGAAAAGAGAAAACATGGGGACACTGGGTGCTTTCCTGTCTGAATAGTGAAGCGGAGGTTCAGGTGCACTTTCAACTTGCGGAGGAACACTGTTCTCTCTCCAGCACCCTGTTTCTGCTCTATTTCCACCTGGTGGAAAAATACTGGGGTGGAAATTCTCCTCCTAGGAACGCAGTCCTACCCCCAAGGGCTCAGACTCCCCGTGCCGGGTGCCCTCCTCTCCACAAACCCTCTTCATTTCGTTTGTGTCCCAATTCCCTGCAAGGCTGTCAATTCCACCCCATTGGGTCGGTCGGGATCTCCTCATGCTGATGGTTCCTCATGACATTTTCAACATTTTCTTTTTTTTTTTTTTTTTGCGGTACTGGGGATTGAACGCAGGGGCGTTCTACCTCCGCGCTACGCCCCCGGCCCTATTTTTTATGCTTTATTTTGAAACCGGGTCTCACGAAGTTGCGGAGGGCCTCACTAAGGAGAGAAAGAGAAAGAGAGAGAGAGAGAGAGAGCGCTGAGGCTGGCCGCGAACCCGGATCCTCCGGTCTCCGTCTCCCAAAGTACTGGGATTATAAGCGTGCACCACCACACCCGGCCTTCAACATTTTCTATTATATTTTATTTATTTAGTATACAAAGGTATGGGGTCCAGGGCGATGTGGTTTGACACATGTATACAACGCGTAGCGATCAAATCAGGGTAGTTAATATTTGCATCTCCTTCAACAGGTCACACTGGGCTCTTCATCGCGGCCTGAGTGGGGAAGGGACAGGAGTAGCAGTGTAAAGCTGGTCACAGAAAGGGGACTTGATGGTTTGAGTAAATGATTTCGAGGTTGTAGGTGGAAAGTTCCTCACCGTTGGGAGAGGAGAATCACAAATGGGAAATGAGAGCAACTCAGGAAGAATTCTGTGTGTTTGGATTGGAAATGAGGTATGAGATTAACCGCGTGATCTTCAGTATCTACAAAGAGATATGGAATAATTTAGATGCAAATGTGTGTATCCACCTACAGCTCCCTTCTAACACTCAGGAAACTGCCTCATGCAACCCTTCACTGGGTCACTTGTCTGACACGGTCTTTGTCTTCGTTTATAAGAGAGCCTGAGATGAGCAGCACAACGATGGCGAGGCTGGTCAGACCCGCGCCTGGCCTTGGCTTCTCCTGTATCCTCCTCCGCCTGCAGGAGCCATGGCCTCTGGGAGGACTGGATCAGGGAAAGTACACATCGAGCCTCAAACATCTCGTGCCAGAAAAATAAAAAATAAAAAATAACGCCCTACAAAAAAATCATGGGAACATGTCAAAATAACACAGAAACCATCTCTTGTGTGTTGGGGAGGGGGGTACTCGGGATTGAACCCAGGGGTATTCTACCTCTGAGCTACACCCCCAAACCTTTTTTAATTTTTGGTTTTGAAACAGGATCTCGCTGGGTTGCTGAGAATCTTGCTAAGTTGCTGAGGCTGTTCTCGAACCTTGTAATCCTCCTGTCTCAGCCTCTCAAGTACTAGGATGACAGGTGTGTGTCACCAAGACTAGACAGAAACTATCCTAAAGTGGTATGCATTGGCCAAATCTGGGACAGTTTAGCTATTAAAACAAATAATGATAATAATAGAGTGTTACCCATCAAATAGCAGAGGGATCTATGAGTGCACACTGATCGTACACACATATGCACAAGTTGACAGTCTGATGAGGAATAAGCTTTTTATATAATCTCAAAGTTCTCTACCCCCCCACACACACACATGCTACATGCCCAAATAATTATCAACTACAAAGGGAGAGAAAAGCCTTTTCAGAGTGGTGATATCTGGAAGGCACCGCCTTAACTGAAGGATGGAAGTTAACTTTATCAATAATGGAACAGATCAGCCAGTTTCAGAAAGGGAAGGGTCCTATGGTTTCACGCACAGGTAGAAGCTAGAGAGAAAATAGGAAACAAAAGAGACTTCAGATAAATCAGGAGAGAGGCCAGTAGAGTACTGGAAGGGGATTGGGGGAAGAAGGCGGGGAGGGGAAGAGGAAGGATTGAAGAAGAAAACACTTCAAACAATGCTGTGTCCAGATATGACAGTGTCACTACTGGGCGGGGAGGGAGCAGGGTGGGGCCTGGAGGGAAACACACCAAGCGCCGTGTGCATGCGTTTCTGTATCACTTTGAGCCTTCCTATGGTGTATAATTACAATTCACCAATAAAAGTATACTTAAAAATAATGGGACAAACTGAAGTGTTCTACCAGGTAGGATTCTGGGATATTCCTGCCAAGTACATACCTACCTCATCTGGAGTTAGTCGCCAGGAAAACATGGACAAATCCAAATTGAGGAGTACTCCACCCAATGAATGCTCTGTAATCTGCATCCTGAGAGCCAGGAGAGACGAGGGACTTTTCCATTTTCAGTGAGCACAAGGCTCATGACAAGCAAAGACCACGTGTGACTCAAAACCGAAACGTGTTCCTGTAGAGGATATTTTTGGAACAATTGAGAAGAAATGAATAGGCTCCGAGTACAGTATGAATGCTGCTTTCCTGACTTTCATGTTTGCATTTTGACTGTATGGAGGAGCATCCTTGCTTGTAGGAAATTCACACTGAAGTATTAGGGGGCAACGGGGCATCCTATTGACAATATATTCTCAAATAGTTCAGGAGAAAACCATTCTTTGTTCTGTACTTGCAACTTTTCCATTAAAAAGTAGATTGTTTTGAATTTTAAAAATAAAAATTAAAGAAAAAGTTGTTATACGAATAGATGGTATTGTGTCCTCCCAGCTGAGCTGGAAACATGACAATCAGGGGTTTTATTTAGGGGAGGGGAAACCCAATCACTTCGGAGCTTATACTGACTATGGCTCCTAAAATAAGATTTTATTGGTCTTCAAAAACATATTGTGTAATTTTCCTTACCAATTGTCAGAAACAAGGTGCTGCGTGATGATGGTCAGGTTTTACTATCAGCTGTGAATTACTTTATGATTCCAAGATTTCCAGCAGGAATTCAGATTACCATGTGAATTCAAGAATTTGACTGCCATGTTTTGGATTTGTTCATATCTCATGATATGAACCTGTGCAAACTGTGGGTCCATTTCAGCCCACTCCTCCCAGCTTGCCTTAAAGCAAGTTTTATGCCTAAAACTCCTTTGTACCAAGAAATCCTGCCCCAGGAGTCCCTGTTTGGCGTGTGCTAGTCTCTCGCCATTTGCCCACCACACCAAGGTCACCTTTCTGTTGTTCCTGCCTTGCTCCATGCCTCAAGAGACTTGCCAATAAAGGAAAGACACCAACTCTCAGTGACCCAGCAGCTTTGTCCTCTGGCTTCTTGTGGGTTCAACCTAATGTCCTGGCTCCTCCATGATTTGAGTTCCCACAGTGGCTGAGTTATCATTTCTATTGGGACACTCTTTCTCGGGAGCTCCAGTCTTTCTCTAGGTTCCAGGAATATGGTTCCAACCCCCTGCCTCTTCAGGCCAAGCTGGCCACAGCGTCCCACTTCCAGCTGATGCTCCGTCCCCCTTTCCTGGCTGTCAACCCTCCTCTATCTCAGCAGAGTTCCTTCCCTAAACTTGTCCCCTGGACTCTATGAGTGAGCCATGTGCCTTTCAGAGCCCTGTCTGAGTCACTGTATGCGATTCGTCTGGGAGTTTCGGCTAACGAAAGGTGATGCTTGGAAAGAAAGAATGGAGGGACTGGGTCATAGGAAGAAATATTTTACAGAAGACAGCATTAAGCCGGATCTGGAACACAGAGTGCATTCTACATGGTAGACCAGGGATGAGCAAGGTCATCCATGGCACAATGATTGGTCTCTTTGGGTGGAGGAAGAAGGCAGAGAAAAAGAATGTATACTCACTGGAAAGGAAAGTTTGGCTGTAGGAGCTGTGCAGGGAGAAGTGCGGAGAACAGCCGGTGGTTTCTGCTCAGCCTCAGCTCTGGTAGTAAGCACACATCACTGACATATGTGTCCACTCACCATGCACTGCAACCAGGGAGCTGAGAGGGTCTGTAGGAATGTGTTTCCTGAAAATAGCTCACATTGTGTAAGAAAGGCCCTCCAGTTGGGGGAAAATCAAGTTAGAATACAGAGTATAGCTTCTGACTTCTTCCCAAAGATGTCATAGTTCTCAGCTAAAACAAAAGTATTATGTATCAAGAACTGGAAGCCTAAATAGTTTTGTTTCTGAGCTTATTTCAAAGTAGCTATAGCTGCTAGCTCTACTTGAACTTTCTGGGGACAGATTTGCTGCTTTGGCTAATACAGAAAATGCAGGGCTGACATTTTGTAGAACTATATTAGAAGATTTAAAACCATAATGAAGACAACAACAACAACAACAATGAATAGAGATCCATCACCTGCTGGAGCAACCACCCTTCTTTAGAGTGAGAAATTAAACCGTGAGTCAGAGCCTCCAAGAGCAAGGCCATGTCACAATGGACAGGAAAACCAGCCGGCTGTCAGGGATCTGTCTTAAAACAGGCTTAGAACACTGCCCTTAAAATGGGCTAAGGTGGGAAAATGAAGACACATGAGTCAGTACTGATATTTCACATCTTCCTTAATGCTATAAGATGCCAGAATCCCTAACATTTAGTACCAAAGTGAAACATTTAAATAAACATCATTTGAGGTACAAAGTTATTGATGACTTAGCTGCCAGGATGTTAGGCTGCTTTGCCCCCTCGGGCCTCCTTGCTGTGTCCTACAGCATACCTCTCCCCCACGACACACACAACACAGAAGTAGATCCCCCAAAATAAAAATCTCTGCAAGTTCTTATATTCAAATATTGTTTCTATAATTGTCAGCTTCTTCAACGTGCTATTTTTGTAAAACATTGCTACATGATATTGACCCAGAAACTAGGACCGAACAGCCTAATTTTATACAGCAGGAACTAGAGCTTTCCCAGAGAGGGAAATATTCAAAGGTTTGGTAAAGAAAGTGGTCTTTTATCGGTAGATATTAATCCAGTCTCTGAAATTGTCTATAAAGAAGCATCTTATTAATACCTCAATAGCTATACAATAATGAAAGTACTAAAATACTTTAGGAATATTAAAGATTGCACACCACCTAGTATGATTAATTGGACATTATCCCACAAATATGCCTTTACTGTATTCCAGACATTCTGAAATAAGAGATATAACTGTGTCTATAGTACAGCATATTAGTTATGTTTCAAATAAATTTGTCAGGATAGAATGCATATGCCTGCTATTTATGCCTTAATATTTAAGATAATAATAAATACCTTGAGAAAGATGGATCTAAGGATTGGTGCATGTTGGGCTTCTGAACTCCTTTGTAGACACCTAGTTACCCTAGTTAGACAGCAGGTGAACTCCAGGTGTGATGGCCCCAGCGTCTTTTTTCTTTCAACATCTCAATAACATGGTCACACTGAGATGACGTAACTGTCAACTGCATCAGGTACTCATGAAGCAAGTGCTTCGTGATTCTGACAAAAAATTTTAAATTATATAGCAAGATAATATTCTAAGAAATATTCTAAGACATATTCTAAGAAAACTCAGAACTTCAGATTCTGTTCTAAATACTCACAAGCAACCCCCCCAAAAAAGTGTCTATTTTATTCTGGCAAAGTTTGCAACAGCCTATGGTTTCTGGAAATTCCAGAAGATTTTCAGTATTTGCCATTCTTCAAAAATAAAGTCAACCCTTCATGCAATCCACATATTTTAAGAAATTATGAACAATTCTTACGAGAGTAGATAAATTTACTTAACACATTTTGATGTAATCTCATGTACATTGAGAATTGAACTTATTTAAAATGGCTGCTTTCTGTTTCAAGTATTCTTTGCAGCTAATTTGAGTTTTGGCATTCTTTCCTACCAGATTTGCCCTACCATTTGCAGTTTGGGAGCATCCTCTGAGTTACAGGCATTAAAAGCAAATGAAAATTGCAGTTTGAGTTTGGCCAACATTACATCACACTGCCCAAAGGCCTTGCTTCAAACAAAAAAAGCCCTATTTTTTGCCAGCGTTTCCCATGAACTTTATTTGTCATGGCTCCGAGCCTTTCCTGGCATTGTTCTCCCAGGTTTGTGGTGCCCTTTCCTCGTGTTCCCATTTAACTTTGTGTGTGTACATCCCACTCACTGAGGACAAACATGTTTTGTGTGAGTCATTCAAAGTTTAATCACGGATGAGTGAGATGAAGTGAATACAACAAGAGGTGCAGATTTTTACAAGATTGGCACAACTGAGGACCAGCGTACGCAACTTCTCAGAACTCCATTTCCTAATCGTGCCAGCTACTTCCTTCTTGGTTTAGGAGTTATTCCTCAATCAAGGCTTCCAGGGCGTTGCTGGCTGCAGCTGGTGATGCTCACTCCTGAGTGGAAAATCCCAAGGAGCCCCTGAAATGCTTTCCCACCTCCACCCCTGCCAGCTCTGGGAACATTTGTTATAAACCTAGTGTTTCCCAGAGGAAAGCATTGTGGGTTGCACCTTCATCCATTCATTCTTTGTTCACTTAGCAAACCTGTAGTGAGAGGCTATTCTGTATGTGCTCGATGCTGTTCTAGGTGCTTGGGATGTATCTGTGTACAAACAGCAAAAACCCCTGCCTTCCGGCCACGTGACACTGTAGACATTCTAGGGGGTCTTCGAGGATGAAAACACAGAGACAAGAAACTTCAGGCAGAAGCAATGACGCATGCTAAAGCTGAAAGTCAGAGAATGGCATGACAGGTTACAAGCAAGAGCTGCAGAGTTTTCAAAAGTGCTGGAGCGTGATCCTCAGGCTAAGGAGCAGCTGGGAGTGTGGAGAGACTGAGAGAGGGAGGCATCCCGTTAAGAAGGCACAAGTGTTCCCGGGGCTGCTGAAATTCCCGACAAGGACTAGTCAAATAGTTCTTGAAAGGAAGTGAAAAAGCTAAGCCAAGTAGCCCATGTGTTATGTTGAGAAGTACAACAGTTCTTAGGAAAATTGAATCTGTGGGAAGTTTGGGGATAAATGAATAAATGAAGGAAAGAATGGGTGACCATGAGGAATTAGATCAGAGGGAAGTGGGACCAGATTTGCAATTTTGAATAATTATTGTGTCAGTTTAGCAAGTGGATTAGAATGGGTAAAGACCGGAAGGAGTGGCCAAATAAATCAGGAGCAAGAAGCCCGGAAGGGATGGAAGGATGGGATGAGCCCAGCGCTGCTCACCGCCGGGACTCTCACAGGGACTCCAAGGAGACACCTGCTAGAAGACAGACAGACGCTGCCCCGGGCTTGTGTGGCGGGCCAGCCCTGGCAGGCACTGCTGCAAGGACAATGGGGAGAAAAAGTAGGAACAAGACAAAAGAGATTTGGACAGCAAAGTCTAATTCAGCTTGCAGATTGGCTGGGCTTTTAAATGTTATGGCTTATGACAGAAATAGTAAAAATTACTTATAGCTTTCCCTTCCACTGTATTTGAATATTTGCATTAATAATCTTAGGTTAACATCATCAAAACACAGAATACAGGTAACATTTTTGAGAAGTTGAAGAAATGTGTGTTTTTTTTTTAAATTCACTCGTTATTTACTGAAAGGCTAATAGACAGGAAGTTTGTTGCTATATTAGTACATGTCAGGTGAGTCAAGGGCACGTTCCATCTTCTGCATGAAGATGTTCAATTTACCATGATTCCCCTGGCTGGTCCCAGTGTCCTCTCTTCGCCTAGACATCTGCTACCTTTAGAGACATTCTGCACCACTTTGCACTTGCTGTATACTGCTATCTGATTATTCCTTGCTTGTGGCTCTAATGCACCTAATACTTCTAGCACAATCTCCATGAGGGCAAGCCCTTCTTCACACACTAAAGGCAAGTCAATCAAAGTAGGATAATGTCACTAAATCTGTACAATTGATGTCATCTTTCAATTTCAGCCCAGCGCTTTACAAAAAGCGCAGCCTCCCTCCTACGAAACATCACTAATGCTTTAAATTTATGTTTTCAGTCAAGTGATTTTTGAAATGTCTTCAGATGAAAATTAACGTGTTAGGAAAGATGGTAAATGTCTTCCCATCTTAGCATTAGAATGATTAAAAGTCACCGATCTGTTCTTTGGGGGGCCATTTAATTTTTTTTTCATTTCAAAAGTTTATTGCAAGTTTGTAAGATTTCATGTTTCTCAGTTTCTATTTCCAATGTGTGGATGTTATTTCTATATTTGTTAAAAATGTGTCTGCATTTTGCACATTTCTGAGATGATCTGCAGGTGTGAAGTTTCTGTTCGGATTTTTAAGCAACTTGATTTTTAAAAGTCTTATCTTTCCATTAGAAATTCTAAGGTGCCGAGGGCTGATTTATTTTTTCAGAAGACTGGCTAGATTTTTAATGGCTTATTCATTTTGGAAGTAAATTAAGAGTGTTTATGGAAAGCCTCTACTAATAAAATTTTGTTGCTGTTCTTCAGGTCATGATTTGAGACCTTTAGCAAGATGAAGAGGCCATAAAGCAGGTGGCACAATAAATTTGGTTAGGGAGATTTGAGGACCATTTATTTTCCAGCCTTTCCTGAGATTTCCTGGAAGAATAATTTTGGAGCAGGCAGGGTGGGGAGCATGTTTGATCACAATTGTTGTAAACTGACTTTACAGTTAAAATCCATGCAGTGTCTCTCCCAGGCTTAGGTTTCCTCAAGGGGTCCCAGACACCAAGCAACACCCCTTTCAGCTGGAGCATCACTAATCAAGGTCAGATCACAGATATGAAGGTCATCCGTCTGCAGCACTGGTCGCCCCAAGGTCAGTGCAGCTGATCTCCTCCTAGCATTGTCTTTCTTTCTTACTGCCCACTCTGCAGTTCTCTGAAACAGGAGGGTTGCTATGTGGCCAGGGGTATTTCAGTAGGTCTGCAGCTCCGCTAGATGTCCAAGCCAGAGTTACACACAAAATTTGATTTTATGCCCAGAATCATTCATTTACCCCAACTGCATTAGACTGATAAAGCAGCAGCAGAAACCAGGACAGCAGGAAAAGGACTGGGAGTGAGATAACATCTCAGCTCAGCCTCGGTTCAGCTCACTTACATAGTGACCTTTCTGATTTCTGCTTCCTTATCCTGAGAAAGGGCAAGCCAAGACAGGTCGGGAAAGGGGTCAGGCCTGCAACACTCCGGCAAACGCCATAGTCTATTTATAGAGAAACCACGGAAATCACCTCATGAACTTCACCTTTCATGGGACTTCTTTGTGTTCAAAGCAATTCTCTCAGTTGACGGCAAGCTCCTTATAGACTACCACCTGTCTCCTGGCTGGGTGGTAATCCTCTGTACCATCCATGTTAAGTTTCTGCTTATCTTGGGAGATTTTTATTTTTTCCATTGATTTTGAAAGACAGCTTTGCTGGATATCGCAATAGCTAAAGCAATTCTGAGCAACAAGAACCACGCTGGAAGCATCTCTGTCTCTTTCTAGATAGATAAAGAGATACATTGATAGATATAGACAGAGATGGACATAAATATGCACACATATGTGCATGTGTGTTTGTAAATATATAAAACATATACATATATATTTGTGTGCATATATTTGTGTATCACACACATAAACAGAACCCAATAGTTGATATGTGTGTGTGTATTTATACTGATATACATCAACCATTGTGTTCTGTCTCTCTAGAATACTAAACAACCATGCAGCTCCTCCTCACATGTTGTTAAGTGATCGGGGGTGTATGTGGCATTGACCTATAGAGCCACACAGTCATGAGACTGAATCTGACCTCAACAAGTAACTGTGGTTTTGAGCAAGTTGTTTAGACCTTTTTGACCCTATCTCCTTATTTGATAAATGCCATCACCATTTTGCCTTAAGGAATTGAATAGGAACAAATCTGTCCTTAACTGTACTGGTGGCTAATGGTATGGCTGGTTTGAATTTCTCCATGAATTCACCTTTCTTTTTCTTTTATTTTGTTTTGCTTTGGTACTGGGGATTGAACCCAGGGATGTTCTACTTTTGAGCTATACTCTCAGCCATTTTTATTATTTTATTTTGAAACAGGTTCTCCCTAAGTTACTAAGGGTCTCCCTAAATTGCTGAGGCCGACCTTGAACCTGTGATCCTCCTGTCTCAGCTTCCAAAGTACTGGAATTATAAACATGCATCACTATGCCAAACACTTCATCTTTCTTGGCTGGAAACTTACGTTGCACTCAACATTTTAGCATGGCCTTCTGTTGCGTTGTTGCTGTGCAAGCCACAGAGGGATGCTCTAGACCTGAGAGAATCACATTTCCCCTGAGGCAGGAAAGACTCTGCTCAGAGGATGCCAAGGATGAGCAGGTGAGCGGGCAGCTGCTTGGCAGGGGAAGCTGACTGACTTGGAATTGGGAGATAATAGTTTGAACTGCTGATTAGTGCATAGAAATTGACTACCTTTAGAAACAGATACTTCAAAAGAGAGGAGGAGTTTATTAAAATTAACCAAATTTCCCAAATAAATCAAATATAAAAAAGAAAGTAAAAGTCACTAACCTAAAAAGTATAGGCAATACAGGACAATTCTTTCTTGCTAAGGACTCACATTTTTTTTCTAAGAAGCATAAATATTGATTCCTACACATAGGTATTAATTGCTAAACTCTCAAAGTTTATCAGCAGCATGAATGTCCTCTCAGATACATAGTCATCATAAACTATTGAAGAGAATTTTCAAAAGGAGAAACTTATGCCTTTTGGAAATCAAGTTCCTTCACTTCATAGTTGATGTTGCAATGGCTTTAGAAAGATCCATTTCAGTCAATGCCACCTCGCACTTGATGAGCCATTCCTGATCTAACGCCTCTCACACCTTCTCTTTCAGGGCTGGTTCCCAAACTGCTTCAGACTGGACACTGAAAGTTCCTTGTTTATTAGTCAGTACCTAAAATCAGCCTTTCTAAGAAAAGACTCGACAACAGCTTTCAAAGAAAATTTTACATCCTCCTCTTAAAATACATTTCAAATTGATAACATGGTGTTGCAGATAGCAAAAATGAGACCATTTGTTTAAAACTCAAGAAAGACATGACTTTAAAGTAAGAAAGAGCCAAGAAGCTCAAAACCTCTAGGATAATTTGCTAACAAAATGTAGACATAGCCAGACAATGACCTACTAGGCTGTTAGTGAGAGCCAGCTGGGTGGTGAGCTCGGGGCCAGGAGTTATTTCTAAGCATCAGGAGCTAGTGGCCATGAGTCATTTGGCCATGGCCTGTTCTGGTCTGAACAATCACACAGGAATACACTCCACACACTCCAATCACACTTGGAGACTCAGTCCCAATCCAGAGTATTGAAAGCAACCAGTCGTGACCAGACATTTGACTGAATTCCAAGAGACAAGTACAACAGATGCAACTAGAACTTGTCTGGAATGTTCTGGAAATAATGGATAGGAGAAGGTAAAAAGCTGAGGAATTGTAATAGGATTTTCTTTGGGAACAAAAAAACTGAATAAATACTGATAAAATGTTATATTTAGCTACTCTGTGTTTTTTTCTGTCTGTCACTTTTGGGGGACATTATGAGAAATGATGTCCCTCCTCATTGGTCTTTGAAAATAACTAGAAACTTTTCCATAAGTGGCTTTTATAGCCACCACCGGAAGAGTTTACTTAACTTTAACATTTATCATTTTGTCTTCTTCCTGTTTATTTTCTCATTTAGCAATAGCTCTTTAGAGGCGTTTTTATTTTGATTTGTCAATAACGTGGGATAGAATCTTTTCTCTATGACCCTGTGAGAGAGTTTGCAGGATCAGGAAACAGATCTGAGTCCACAAAAATAAATACCTTGTCCCCTGGGTTGACCTCAAGCCATCAGTATAACAATGTTTATCTCTGTGACCTTAATGATTGTTCAGGAACAAAATTAGCTTCCCTTTGCTTAAGTCTGTAAGGCATTTTGATCTGGTAGTTTTTGCTCTTTCTAACATTTAAGGCCCGTGTTATCTGCCCCTCTGTGGGAGCTGTCTCAGCACTTAGCTCTCATTTTTAGAGAAAAAGAAATTTCACAGTAATATTTCATTTTGTCATTGCAGATAACAGATCATGAAAAAGTTGTAGCTCCTTGTGAAAGAGAGAACGTTTCCTAAGAATGCCCATTTAAAAATAGCAATGGAAAGAGAAAGGCAAGTTTTCTTAATGAATGATTTTGAGAATTACTGGTCCTTGTTTCCACAAGAGCTTAGAAAAACTATATTCTATCAAAACAGATAAACTTTCTATCAAATATTGCCATTAGTCTCCAAACTTTGTGAAAATTCAAAATAGATAAGAAAATAGAGTCATTTTTTCGGAATTTATTTCTGTAGCCCATGTTGTTTCATTATGCTATAGAACATGCATTGCTAAACTTGAACTTGGTTCTTGGGCCTGCAGTTCACTGTGAACACAGTTACATATGTATGCATACACACAGGTGAGAAGAAAGAGCTAACACCACAGGGTGTGGTACTGTGAAGGCGGAAGAGAAGGGAGGAGATATATCCCTTTTCCTTCTCCCTGGACCAAGGAATGGAACCAGAGATTTGGTACAAATATAGCCCAAATTTTATCTCCTAAGAAGGCAAGGAATTGATATGTTTAATGAGCTCTGCATTCTCTGATGCAGGTTAATCAATTAAAAGTAAGAAAAAATAGACACAGGGCAGTAGATGGTCAGCTCTGGTGAGGCATGTAATTCATAGGTGAAAGTAGAAAACAAGGTTAGAAAGAGAGATGGGGCCCAATTGGGGAGGATCCTAACTATAGAATAGCAGGTATTTTCCATGACTGAGGGGAATGATAGGATGAGAAGAAAGGCTTTGGACCTTAAATTGGTCATAGAGTGGAGAATCGGTCATAGAGTGGAGAATCGGTCATAGAGTGGTCATGGAACTGTCTGTCAAGGTCTGTGGTGGGCATCTGGGGATTCAAAGATAAACTATGAGTGTCCGTCTTAAATATGCTTATAATCTGGAAAAAAAGAGAGATGTGGGAAAATTAGGAAGTAATTACTTGGAAAAATCAACCAGTCCTCTAGGCTTTTATACCCAGGTGTATGTGCCAGGAACTATTATGAGAAATGCTATAGTGATACTCCAATTGTAGAGGAAGAAGCAGGGAAAGCAGAAGAGCATGACAGGAACATGGTGCGAGCACTGTGTTGGTGTGGTGTACTCTGAGTGGTTTGGCCCTTGCTTCTTCTGGTTTTCACCTCTTCACTACTTTGACCTCATGAGTTACCTCCTTCTTGTTTTTTCAATCGTCAGTCCTTAACTCAAGCATATTCAGATTAGCTTCCCTCAACCCCTGGTCTGATCTTGATATCCCAATCCAATATTCCCATAACATCCTATCATGAAACCTCTCCCACTGTCCTGTAATGACTGGTCTGCTCAGTTTTCTCCCCACCTAAAACTGCAAACTTCCTACAGGTGGAAACCATGCTTCTGCATTTCCCGACATCTAGCTCGTACTTGGAATATGATCACAATCTGATGAATGTAAATGAATGAATGCGGCATATATACAGGAGCTGCAGAAATACTAACTAATACAAACAGCAAAATCATAAAGAGACATGGACATAATTTCTTTAATCGCGAACTGTGTGAAAACAGGTCTTCCAAGAAAATGAATGGTAATTAATGAACGTTTTTTGCAGAAAAGGTCAATAAATTCTCACAAAGCCATTCTAGCCAGCCACACTTTGCATTCAGAAGATGAGGGCGCGCCTCGTGGTGGCTCTAAGTTATTCTGTGAAGCACTTAGCCGATGACGCGCTGAGCCTTTCCCTGTCAGCCGAGAGCCACACGGGTGAGAAAGTAATGAAGTACTTTGCTTTTAATGTGTCCTTTAACAGGCTTTTCTGCTAGAGAACAGATTCCCTCTGACCTTCTCACAACCAGTGATGTTTTGCAGTATTTAAAAAAAAATGACATGCGAAAGCCAGCGCCGGTTCCACGGGGAGGCTCTGCCTCTATCACACCAAGTCAACAATTTTATGGAATGGGTCCGCTAGTAGCTTGTCAGAGCTTAGACATGGCCTGCCAAAAATGATTAGGCAGAAAGCGCCTACGCCTTTTATTTATGCCTAGAACAAAGTGAAATCTACTAACTAGAAAAACATTATTTATTTTAGCATCTCTCCACCTCACAATGTTTTTCCAATCATTTTACCATGCATACCCTTGTGATCATGACCTGTGACTCACAGATACATACAGAAGTGAACCAAAAGTCCTACAAATCTGCTCTTTCCTTCTCTTCACTTCCTTTCACTTCTGTGCCATTCTATTGATTCTTCAAAACACCATTTCAACCATGAATTGATTTCTTCAGCCGTCATGGGTCTCCATCATAGTTTAAGAATCACTGCTTCGATAGTCACCATTTGCTGTGACAAGATGAATGCGGTAAAATGATAGCTTATGGAGTAAACTCTGCTGTTCCACTATTATATCCATTCTTTGCAGTTTTAATAATTTATTTAATTGAGCTCAGTGATTCAAATCTAACTCTTTTTATTTGTGTTTCAATATTTTTTATCTTCCAACTTCTTTTTGTATTGTTTCATTGTTTTAGGTGGGGGTGAGAAGTACTGGAGAGAAAAGAAGGTCCACAGACCACATGAGTGTGTGGTAGACAGAAAGATCTATTTTGAGAACTATAGAAGGTAAAGAGACTCTCAAGTCGGGTGTGGTGGCGCATGCTTGTAATCCCAGTACTTGGGAGGCTGAGACCGGAGGATCACAGGTTTGTGGCCAGCCTCAGCTACTTAGTGAGGCTCTCCACAACTTAGTGAGACCCTGTTTCAAAATAAAGAATAAAAAGTAGGGCTGGGGGTGTAGCTCAGAGGTAAAATGCCCCTGGGTTCCATCCCCAGTTCCAAAAAAAAAATAGGGCTGGGGGTGGAGCTTAGAGGTAGAATGCCCCCGGTTCAATCCCCAGTACTGCAAAAAAAAAAAAAGAGACTCTCAT
>PVJS01046699.1:0-15714 GCA_004027185.1 Glis glis
AAACCTTCACAGATGAACTAAAACCAATACTTCACAAGCTATTCCGTGAAATTGAAAGAGATGGAATTCTTCCAAACTCTTTTTACGAGGCCAACATCACATTAATACCAAAGACAAATAAAGATACCTCAAGGAAAGAAAATTACAGACCAATATCATTAATGAACATAGATGCAAAAATTCTAAATAAAATACTAGCAACGCGCATTCAAAACCATATTGAGAAAATTGTACACCATGACCAAGTTGGTTTCATCCCAGGAGAGCAAGGCTGGTTCAACATACGCAAAACAATACATGTTATCCACCACATAAACCGAACTAAAAACAAAAATCACATGATCATTTCAATAGATGCGGAAAAAGCATTTGACAAAATTCAACACCCATTCATGTAAAGAACTCTACAGAAAATCGGATTATATGTTTTTATAGCATATACTTTTAGAAAAACCCAAAAAGATGTGAATTATTAGTAGTGTGTATGGTGATCTCGCAGTCATAATGGGAGAAATGAACGGCATCGAATTACAAATGTCTTCTGTTTCCACCTCCACAGCTGGCAAATGTTTGTCACCAGAGTCTCCTGTTTGGGTTAAGGTAACCTCTAGCTTGATAGAATTGGTACGGATGATATAATAATTTCTGCCATTAACTGCATTTCTGTATATTGCTTCTCAGAGAATCTTCTATTCCAAATCTCATCTCTTTTACACATTAATATGTTTAGTCTAGACATGTGCCATCCAATATGGCAGCCACTAGACATCTTTAGCAAGTGGGCGATTAGGGTGTGACTAATATGACCAACACAACTAAAGAACTGAACCTCAAATATTATTTGAAGTTAATCAACTTAAATGTAAAACTTGAAGCAATCTAAAATATTTCTCAGTGAAGTAAAACTTTGTTTTGTCATTTTTTTTTAACTTGGTTGTTTTGTGTGACACTGTTTTATTGTAGCGTGCTATTGGGTATATGCATCATTGCTAGGATTATATATAAGCACAACTCCCTACTAGTCTGTGTCATTGAATTGTTTAGTTTGAATGATTTTCCTAAACACAAAATAACATATAATGTATTTATTTGAATATGTTATGAAGATAAAATTAGTTGCAGTTATATTTTTAAATCATGAGTGATACATTAAAATACAATTTCAACAGAATTAAATGATCTTAGGTTAAAAAGTAAGTATTGGCAGTTTGAAAATTTTTAAATTAAGGCATATTTCTGTTTTAATATCTAGTTCAGATACAGAAACTACCCTTGGATAAAGATACTGGACAGGTATTGAAGGTAATGAAATAAAGAATGTACCAAATGTTACAATTAGTGACTGACAATTGCATTGTTGCATCAGAATAAACCAAAAGCTGATTTTTAGTTGTGTAACAAACGATTTTAAAAGCAGTAAACACTATAAAGAGACCTTTCCCCAACTACATAGAAGTGTCTTCTAAACAGTCAAAAGAAAATATTTGAAACAAGTCATTTGAAATCAGAATTACATATCCACTAAAAAGGTTTTAAAGCAATATAACCCAAACTGAGTTTGTACATTTTGTGAGTTATAAAGTAACACAGAGGCCAGGTATGGTGACACATGCCTGTAATACTGGTACTTGGGAGGCTGAGACAGGAGAATCATGGGTTCAAGGCCAACCTCAGGAACTTAGTGAGCCCCTCAACAATTTAGTGAGACCTTGTTTCAAATAAAATAGGGCTGCGGCTCAGAGGCAGAATTCCCCTAGGTTCAATGCCTAGTACCACAAACAAACAAACAAAACAGATTCTTGAAAAAATAATGGACAAAGAAAATATAAGTGATGATTATTTCTATTATTGACCTGTTAGAAAATTATGAGGAATAAATCTAAAATATATGCTAAAATAAACAATCTTCACTTAACCAAATAATTACACATGGAGTATAAAATGTTTCTAGCAATATAAACATTCATAGATGACCTTTCAAATCATATCAAAGATCAATTCATTCAATTCTGAAAACTTTTATGTACTTCAGTTTTAGGTGTGTATTGCAATGCATGGCACTGAAATTGCTACCTTTGGTATGCTTTTTATCAATGGACTTTCAAATTTGCTAGTAAATATTTTATGAATTCATCAACAATAATGTTTAACTCTTTCAGATAGTTCATTTTATTCATATATACTAAAAATTTATATCAGCCAGATGTGAAAAATAGTTGCATAACAATAGAATGTGTTCTAGCTGTATTAAGTAATAATTTGTTTAGATTGGAGTTTTAAGACAGGAGATTGATTTTTTTCCTCATTTGTTTGCTCATTGCCAGGCTCTGTACCAGCAGGACACGGGACGAGGCGATGAAATAAATGCTCTTGAGACTTTATTCCTGGTCTCAAAGAGGTGAGAGGGGAGAAAGGCAAGACAGCCAAACTCCTTGAACAAAGCTCAGCTCTTCCTTTTATTACAGGTTTACAGAATTCAGTCTGGGTCATCAAATCATTAATTGTCTCTGGCTAAGGAGTAGAGTAGTGGGTTAGGAATGCTTAGAAGATAAATTGTTATCTGGAAGTTTTTGCAAGAGCGGCAGAGGCTGCTGTCCCCAGCAACCTCCTTAGGCGGTCTTCCCCCTATAGCAAAGCAAGCAACAGGTGGAGTAAAACAGGAGGAAATGGCTTAGATAGTGAAGGGGTGCAAGAGAGGCAGTCTTCTGCCAAAGCAAGCAAGAAGCTATAAATCCTTAAGCCAATATTTTTTAGACTTAGAACAGTTTCCCACAGCTCATCTCTGCTAAATATTAAAAATATTTGTGTTTAGTTTTCTTAAGCAAATTCTAAGAAGGTGTCATTGATACCATTGTTAAAACCATTCAGTATTAAATAATATATAAAATTGATGAAAAATTAGATGACAATAAATTTAGTGAACTGTTCTTTGTCAGTGCTTGTTGGTTATATAGCAGAAGATACAGAGATTTACTTTACTATTAACTAAAATTTAAAATTACCTTGAGATGAAAGTAGTGTTTGCTTAACCAAAATTATTTAACCAAAGCAGAAAATGTTCTAGTAGTTTATAATTTCACATAGGTACTGCAATGTAAACAAAGGAATTCAGTATAGAACTACCAGGAAATGAAAAGCTTATTTGTGACCTAGTCAGATAGGTTTAAAGACTTGTGCTGAAATTGAATTTTATTATAATACAATTCAATAATGGTGATTTTAGATATTTCTCATAAAGGAATTGATATTGAAATTTTTTATTGACAGTATTATTTAAATTGGCTGCAAAAGCTAAGAGGAACATTTAAGAAGATGTCTTCGATACTGAAAAATGTAATACTATTTAATACTCTTTATGTACCACACCTTTGAATTTGGCAGTAAAAGTAATAAATTTACATAGCATTAGATAATTAACTTGGACAGATATAATTTTTAAAATAGATGTGTTTCTACTTCAGGTGAAATGACTTATTCTCAAAGAGATGAACTATTTGTATTTATATGGAATTAAATATTAAATGAAAAATCTTTTTATCCTCAGTGTCTTTATTGCAAAATTTTAGACTTATTTTGAAAAACTGTGGTATATGTGAGTCTATAACTGCTATAATCTTTGTGAAAGCAAAAGACATATACATTATTTTAGAAATAAGTGTAGGATCTGAATTTAGATGGATTACAAGTCTAACATGTCCAATTTTTAGAAGATTTAGTATGAAAAGCATTAATTATGTCACTGCAAAATTATATGGGTTATATATTAAAAGAATAGTTTTGATATGTTGCTATTGGAATATATTGATCAAGAGAATCTAATTTTCTTTGTTCCAAAAACAGTATCTCAAACGATGGCTTATTTCATTTAAGTATTTTTGTTTTTGTTTTTGTTTTTACTAATCCATTGTGTAATTTGGAATATCTAAAGATGTGCTAGGGTTTGAGTATGGTTAGCATTCCCCAAAGCTCTATGTGTTTCTTGGGATGGTGCTATTGGAAGGTATTACAGACTTTCAGGAGACGGGGCCTAGTGGGAGGTTCTTCGTTCATTAGGAGCTTGCCTCGAAAATGGATTGTAAAACACTGGCCCATTCTCTCTCTCTCTCTCTCTCTCTCTCTCTCTCTCTCTCTCTCTCTGTATTGGTAATTCTACATATGAACTATATTCCCAGCCCTTTTTATTTGTTATTTTGAAACAGGGTCTCACTAAGTTACCAACACTGGCCTCAAATGAACCTTTGATCCTCCTGTTTTATAATCCCAATTACTGGGATTATAGGCATGTGCCACTGCTCCCAGCTTAACTTTTCTCTTTATAAGTTAACTGTATTAAAGTGAAGCTGGATAATACAGATATACTGTGCAAATATTCTCAATTCATGCAGAAGTCTATTAAGAACTTGATGTCAATTATTTTTATTTAAACATTTGTTTAGAAATATTCTGATTTCATTTATGTATTTAAAGCTTCTTTATACACACTCATAATCTGCATTATGATAGGCTTCATATATATAAGCATATATCTTTCAAATTTTAGAGGAACCCCTGCTTCTCTATGACATCAGTATCTGGTGATCAAAAGAATGTATGATACTAATTAAATATGCCATTTATAATTGTATAGTCTTTTAACATTACCTGTCATTTTCATGTTTGGACTAATATTCACAAAACAATTCTTATAATGAAACAACTTGTCCCTTGCTAAACTTCAAAATAACTCCAAGTAAACACCCAGTTCTTTAGCTAAACATACAAGTAAATTACAAAACAGAAAGTAGACACAGTTAAAATGTCCTACGTGAGGTTAGAGGGCATTAGGGTCAGTATTGTTGACACTCTGCTATTGATTTTGTTCTTGGAAAGAAAAGCTCAAAGAGGGCTTAGGCAATTTCAGCACTGCCACTTCCCCAGGAGGAAACGCCTGCAGTGGCAAGGAGCACTCCTCTGAACAACCCCAACAACCTGTGACTTGGTGCCTTTTTTGTTCTTTTGTTTATCTAAGTTCAGCTATAATGAACAAATTTTTTTCCTTTCACTAAAAGTTCTGCCATGTAATAAAAGATCCGTTTAGTTGCAATAGATGTATTGAGTGACATGAGAGAGAAGATAAATACACCAAATGCAATATTAATACTTTCACTTATTCTGGCTAATGTCTGTAAGTCAGAGGCCAAGCTAATGATTACTGCAAGGACATTGGGTATGACAGAAACCTTGGTCATCAGCTACAGTTGAAAGTCCAAATGATAATAGAATATCACAAGGTCTTTTTCAATGGACTTGCTGGATGGAGCTGATGGCTTTCGGTTTCTATCAAGGAAACCTTAGCCTCTGAATTAAATTCAAATTCATGTTTTTAGCAAATGATACTTATGTGCTGGTGAGTGAGATTCTGGAAGGCTCCCAAAAAACTGAAGAGCAAACATAATAAAAAACTTAGTATTTTTATAGTTTAGTTCAATAGTTTCATTCTGATTGCATTTTGCTGAGAATTGGCTGATCATCTGATCAGTTTAATAGCTGTAGTTGTTACTAGCTTATATGTAGCCTACACTGTAAAAGTTATTGTTTTATGCCCTATATCTACTTTTATTCCTACCTGCTTTACCCAAGCTCACTTTCAGATAAATGCTGTTCATATAACTGACAAATTACAAAAGGAATTCATTTTACACCTTTCTTAGAGCTTGAGAATTTTCTAAAAGGTTAACATTTGTAAGTTTGGACTATAGTTCCAGCTGTTAGATGCAAATAAAGAGCTTTGGACATCCATCAATTAAGCATTCAATACTCTAAGCATTGTGAAATTCTACTGACAGACATTTGGAAAAATCAATGTTGCCAAACCAAAAATATCAAATTGTATTTATTTAAAATGGAGATATGATAAAATGAGGAAATCACAACTTTTGTTTAAACCAAGCCTCATGAGTATAGAGAACAGAATTTATGCTGTTAAAATTTTTTTAAAAAGCCCAAATATATTTTAAACTTATAATGATAATCTCAGGCAGACTCAACGGGGAGGTAGAAGCTATTTAATAGCCATTAAGTGTTGTTGGGATTGGGGATTCTGTGAGATTTTCCCAATTAATTTAGACTTGGCCTAAGAAATAGCAATAATATAAGGAACAAAATTTGTGGGACAGAAGGTACTAAAATAAAATGACATTAAGATATCAGCTGCTCTTTAAGACAAAAATGAAAGTATTTGAGCTGGGTGCAGTGCCTGTCATCCCAGTTCTTGGGAGCTGAGATAGAAGGACTGTAAACTTAAGGCCAGCCTCAGCAACCTAGAGACACCCTGTTTCAAAACAACAACAAAAAATATAAAATCCAGCTGGAGGTGTAGCTTGGAGGTAGTATGTCCCTGGATTCAATCTCCAATACCACAAAAAATTTAAAAATAAAATTATTTGTTGCCTCTATGGATTCTGTTGGCACAGTAATGTCTCCAAATTTACCTAAAAAGTGAGAGTATCAATTTATTGCCATCAGGGGAAATTTTGGCAAGGTATTTTTCTCCTTAGTTTCTCCTAACAAAATCTTGAAGTATTGCTCCATTAAATAGTAAATTCATGATGTAAACACAGGTCAAAGCAGTGTTTACTACAATGACCAACCAAGAAATAGTCTTTGTAAAACTAACAATAAAGGACATCTACCAGGACATCTACATGCACAGGTTGGAAAATTAGTGCTGTTTTGTGGATGATCATAATTTCCCATATATTATGGAAAGTATCTCTTCTACACCAGTTATACCAAACAATAATTAGTAAACTCTTATGTACCCTATTAGAAGAACAGAGAGAAAAATTCTTATGTGTACTATGAACTCTTGGAAAAAAAAAGAAAAGCAGGGCAAAGCAAACATATGAGGAATTATATCACTTCTCTGTCAAATCTTCTATTTCTTCCTATAAAGTATAAAGAGGATAAACCTTGATCCACTTTATTGTAAAGTTAAAGTCAGTATTCACTCAAAACTATTTTTTGTTTGTTTATAGTTGGGAAAACGAGATCAGATAATGTAACAGAATACTTTCTACTATATATTGGAGAAAGTCCAATCATCTATGGTTGAGTACCTAGTGTTTCAGGCACTGTTCTAAATACATGTGATGTATCCAGGAATAAAATAGACAGAGACTTCTGCCCTTGTAAAGCCAACCAGAACACAGACACATCTCTCTCTTGGCTTGAGTTTCCTCATCTCTAAAATGGAAGAGGTAGAGATAATGACTACCTTTTGTTTCTTTTTTTTTTTTTTTTTTTTGCAGTACTGGGGATTGAACCCAGGGGCATTCTACCTCCAAGCTCCACCCCCAGCCCTATTTTTCATTCTTTATTTTGAAACAGGTTCTCACTAAGTTGTGGAGGGCCTCGCTAAGTAGCTGAGGCTGGCCGTGAACCCGGATCCTCTGGTCTCAGCCTCCCAAATACTGGGATTACAAGCATTTGCCACCATGCCAGGCTAATGACTACCTGTTCTAAACAAAAATAAATACCAAGAAAATTGATGAGTTACATGGGTAAAATAAAACCAAAGAATATCAGCTAAGCTAGTAGAATTTTGTGGAGAATTAATTAGCAATAAAGTAAATGAGTTTGCAGATCAGAATAAAGTCCATGCAATCAAACAATTCTGCAGATTTCTGAATGATTACTTGTTAAGCGACCTTCTAATAATCTTAGTTTTCTTTTATGGAAGTTCTACTATACTGTCACCAATAAATATCCAGTCAATTTATTATTTTTCTCTGATTCTTTGTCTTGATGTCAATGCCACGTCATTCTAACAATTGATTCACTACCTTATACCTGGTGATGTTCCTCTGCCACCAGTGATGGGAATCCAATGACTAGCAAGAGCCAAGGGCAAGGTTCAAAATACCACCACAGAGCTTGTTTTACCAAACAAGAGTTGTAGATTGGTTCCTCAATAAACTGACTCAAAAATAAAATTGGACATTCAGTTTTCTTATTAGTGAAAGCATTTGAAATTAACATCTATGGAAGGATGAGGAAGAATACAGACTAGGGCAGAAGTTGAGCTGTACTCTCAGCTCAACGAAAGCTTGTTGATCCTCCTGGGATCCTAGGAATAAGAGTGGCCCTTCAGAGTTTTCCTGATTTTATGGTCAATACTTTACACTTCCAATTCAATTAGTCATTAGAGGCAGGCCAACTTAGGAAACGTAATATTAAGCCAGGCAGAGGCAATCTCTGATGGTCTCTGACTGTTGAAGGCTTTCTATCATAGCACATTCAACAACTAGTGTCCCAGGCACTTCATTGAAAGGGAGGTCCTTGTGGTGTATTATAAAATTCAACAATTTCATAAAAAAGTATCAAATTCACGTATACAGTTAGCTATTTATTGATACTAAAATTTTACACCCATTCTTTATTGATTCTTCTGGATATAAATTTGAAGATTGGTAGATTACTAATATGATAGGCTAATTAATTAATACAATTAACAGGTATTGATTGCTTACTATTAGCCAAACCCTATCCTAGGCCATATCAGTGAATAAAACAAACCAAAGAGCCTGACCTTGTGGAACTTTCTTAGAGAGGAGGTAGATAATTTAAATCTGGACAAATAAAAACATAGGATGTGGTTTTATGGAGAGGAGAACAACCCAGGAGCTGAATAGTAGGAGTGAACAATTGAAGATCTTCTGATAAATATGTTCTACTATAAGTTAGAGTCATTTTGATTTATTGGCAAGAAAAATAAGGCTAAAAATTATACCAATTGCAGAAGCTCAGACAATGAGTGGTGAAGCCAGTACTCAAACCCAGATACTTTCTTTAACATTCTAGCTCTTATATATGCAGAAAATAGTGCTATGTTTTCCTGAACTTCCTGTTTTGGTCGATGATGGTCTTCTTTACTATTTGAGCACACTTTGGTTGAAAACATTTGGCAAAATCATCTGTTTGGTGAATTTGCACATAAAACCCAATAAGGTAACAGGGTGAGAATGTTGCCTAGTAACAAATTTCTCTTTAGTCAATATTTTATGACTATAAGAAAATATTCTTTAAGTACTTTCATTTTAAAAAATTCCTCATGAGACCTAATTGTGAATAATATGACTTCTACTTGCTCTTCTCCCACACAAAGAGCTAACCGTTACAGGTACAAAGTGTGATTCTTTACTAATAGCAAAGGCAATTAAGAAAACAGATGGAATAGATTACTTTAAATAATTGCTTAAATATGAAAAGTTCTCAGTAATTATAAACAATGCATCTCTTTATCTCAATACTTTAATATTTAATAAGTAATCCATGCTCTCTTATTGTACCAAAATAGCACTGGTGATATTTCCTTATCTTATGCATTTCAAGATTTCGCATTTCTCCTCATACTCTCTACCTCCCAATCACAAACACACATATAAATGGACACAGACAGTAGTAATACACATGCAAATATGTACACGGGCATGTATTCTAATGTTTTCACCTAACATGTCTATCTATCTATCAATCAACATATTATCTCTTATCTTATAAAAATAGAAATAAACATTTTATATAAAATGATAGAAGAGATAAATATATACCCTTCAATTAATTTCTGCTGCACCAGAAACTCTAAGGTTAGGTTTTAATGCTCTGGAAATAGGATTTGTCATTTTTCTGATTATTCCAAATTTATTCTGTTCAATATTTGTAGTAAATGTATAGGAGTAAAAGTTAGGATTTGTTTATCAATGTACTTTTGGACTGAAAAATCATAATTGTACATATTTATGTAATACAACAAAAATTTTTTATCTATGTATCCTAATTTCTAGTAACATTATCATAAACATTAATATCTATTTCTATACAGACTGCAACTTTTTTCTTGGTTATTTGCAACCATTCCATGTCAAATTTGTATATTGGCACTGTGTCATGTATTCTTATAAAACCTACTTAGCAAATCTAGTGATTCATATGTAGATCTATAAAGTTTTCTAGGTTAAAAATGTGCTATATAGGAGTAAAGATATTTTTAGTTTTTCTATTCTAAGATAAATATGTTTTTATATATCTTGATTTACTAAATATTTCCTTGCTTCTTTTCTTGCATGATCATTTTGATTTGATTCCAGACATTTTTAATTAATTAATTTATTTTTATTTATTGGTGCATTATAATCATACATCTTGATGGGTTTCAGGGTGATAGAAATATACATGCACACATGGCTCAATTAGCCTTCCCCCCATTTCCCACCCCCATTCCCTCCCCCTTCCCCCTTCTACTCAGTATAGTGATTGACTTTGATAAGTTTGTGTATGTGCATCCTGTGCATTAGGGTGTTTTCCTCTCCCCCCCCATCTCCAGTTAGGTTGCCTTCTTTACTCATCTAAGGTTTTCTCCATCTTTGTCTGGAGTCCCTCCTATGCCCTATTCTTCTTAGCTTCTGAATATTAGGAAGAACATTTGACTTTTCACTTTTTGTGACTGACTAATCTCAGCCCAATGTTCTCTAATTCCATCCATTTCCCTGTAAATGACATAATTTTGTTCTTCTTTATGGCTGAGTAAAATTCCATTGTGTATATATCCTATAATTCTGTAATCCATTCATCTGTTAATGGACATATTGGCTGGTTCCATAGTTTGGCAATTGTGAATTGTGCAGCTATAAACATAGGTATACATGCACTAGTCTGGTAGTTTGGTTTCCATTCTTTTGGGTAGATGCCTAGAAGTGGTATTGCTGGGTCATATGGTAGGTTCATTACCATTCTTCTGAGGATCCTCCACACTGTTTTTCCAAAGTGGTTGCACTAATTTGCAATCCCACCAACAATGTATTAGAATTCCTACTTCTCCACATCTTTGCCAGCATTTGTTATTGTTTGTGTTTTTAATGATTGTCATTCTAATTGGGGTTAGGTGAAATCTCAGGGTAGTTTTGATTTGCATCTCTCTGATTACTAATGATGTTGAACTTATTTGCATACATTTATTGGCCATTTGTATTTCTTCTTTTGTCTATTTAGTTCACTTGCTCACTTTTTGATTGGGTTGTTTTTTTAGCGGTGAGTTTCTTGAGTTCTCTGTATAATCTAGATATTAGTCTTCTATTAAAAAGGTAGCTGGCAAAAATCTTTTCCCATTCTGTCTGCTCTCCATTGAGGTTCTTGATAGTTTCTGTCGCTGTGTAGAAGCTCTTCAGTTTAATGCAATCCAACATATTGATCCTCTTTTTAACTTCTTGTGCCTTTGGGGTCTTGATGAGGAAGTTTTTGCCTGTGCCTATGTGTTGAAGAGTTGAACCTATGCCTTCTTTAAGTAGCTAAGGTCCAATTTCCAGGTCGTTGATCCATCTTGAATTGACTCTTGTGCAAGGTGAGAAAGTGGGGTTTATTTCCATTCTTCTGCATGTGGATAACCAGTTTTGCCAACACCATTTGTTGAAGAGGCTATTTTTTCCAGTGTATCTTTTTTACTCTTTTGTCAAAAATCAATTGTCTGTAAGTGTGTGGATTTGGTTCCAAGTCTTCTATTCTACTCCATTGGTCTATGTGTCTGCTTTTGTGCCAATACCATGCTGTTTTTATTACTATGGCACTGTAGTATAGTTTGAAGTCAGGAATTATGATGCCTCCTGCATGGTTATTGTTGCTGAGAACTGCTTTGGTTATTCTGGTTTTTTTGTTGTTATAAATGAATTTAAGGAATGATTTTTCTATGTCTGTGAAGAATGACTTTGGTAATTAAATAGGCATTACATTCAATCTGTACATCATTTTTGGAAAAATGGCCATTTTGATGATATTTATTCTGCCTATCCAAGAGCATGGGAGGTCTTTCCATCTTCTAAGATCTTCAATTTCTTTTCTCAATGTTTTGTAATTTTCCTTGTAGAGGTCTTTTACCTCCTTGGTTAGGTTTATTCCTAGGTATTTTATTGTTTTGGAGGATATTGTGAGTGGAAATGTTTTCTGGATTTCTTTTTCAGTGGATTTATGGTTAGCATATAGAAAAGCTTCTGATTTTTTAAGATTGATTTTGTATCCAGACACTGCTGAATTTGTTGGTCAGTTCTATAAGCCTTTTGGTTGAGTTTGTTGGGTCTTCTAAGTATAATATCATGTCATCTGCAAATAAATAGTTTCAGTTCTTCTTTTTGTATTTGCACTCCTTTGATTTCCTTCTCTTGATCTGGCTAGAGTTTCTAATACTATATTGAAAAGGAGTGGTGATAGTGGACATCCTTGTTTTGTTCCTGTTTTTAAGGGGAACTCTCGTAGTTCTTCCCCATTCAATATGATGTTGGCTGTGGGCCTATTGTATATTGTCTTTATGATGTTGAAGTATGGTCCTTCTATTCCGATTCTCTGCAGTGTTTTTATCATGAATGGGTGTTGGATTTTGTCAAATGCTTTTTCAGCTACTGAATGATCATTTCTACTGAAATGATCATGTGATTTTTGTCTTTAGTTCTGTTTATGTGGTGGATTACATGGATTGTTTTTTGTATGTTGAACCAGCCTTGCATCCCTGGGAAGAACCCAGCTTGGTCATGGTATATAATTTTCTTGATATGGTTTTGAATGCGCGTTGCTAGTATATTGTTTAAAAGTTTTACATCTAAGTTCATCAACAATATAGGTCTGTAGTTTTCTTTTCTTGTGCTGTCTTTATTTGGTTTGGGTATTAATGTGATGTTGGCTTCATAGAATGTATTTGGGAGAGTCCTGCTTCTTTCTATTTTATGGAATAGATTGAGGAGTATTGGGATTAGTTCTTCTATAAAGGTTTTATAAAATTCACCTGGGAAACCATCTGGTCCTGGGCTTTTCTTTGATGGTAGGCTCTTTACTGCTGCTTCAATCTCTTTGATTACTATTGGTCAGATTAATTTTTTTTATATCTTCTTGATTCAATTTAGGAAGGTTGTACATGACTAGAAATTTGTCAATTTCTTCTAAGTTTTTCCATTTTGTTGGAGTATAGTTTTTCAAAGTAGTTTCTGATAATCCTCTGGATTTCCACACTATTTGTGGTAATATCACCTTTTTAATTTCTTATTTTAATAATTTGGGTTGATTCTCTCTTTCTTTTGGTTAGTTGGCTAGTGGTTTATCTATCTTGTTTATTTTTTTGAGGAACCACTTTTTTGTTTTGTTGATTTTTTTATTATTTAATCTCTACTTCATTGATTTCTGCTCTGATTTTAATAATTTCCTGTCTTCTATTGGCTTTGGGATTAGACTGTTCCTGTTTTTCAAGGGCTTTGAGGTGTGTCATAGGGTTATTTATTTGGTGATTTTCTGTTCTTCTTATGTGGGCACTCAGTGCTATGAATTTTCTTCTTAATATTGCCTTCAGAGTGTCTCATGATTTCAGGTTTCTTAAGTTTATATCTTTGTTGCTTTTGGTAGCTCTCTTTCACTCTGTAGGTTTCCTATGTCTAATCTAATCTTTCTCCCTTTATTGTATCTTGTTCTGGAGGTAGATATTTGCTTCTAGGTAAGCCTTAATGGTGAATAGGCTTTACTGAATGGTTAGTCTCAGCTCTTTGTTGTGTGTTTATTACCCTTTAAAACTGATATTGAAATCTATGTGGTATTCCCCCATTGTTGTTCTGCCTGTAGAACATCAGTACTGGGTTGCAGTTACTCTAGGGTTCCTTCTATCCACTTCAGTGATGATGTTGATGGGTTCCAGGTGTTAAGGTCCAGGTACCTGTCTGTTGACTCCATAATAGGGAGTAGACTCAGAGGGATAAGTTGGACAGTTTGTGCCCTGCAGGCGCCCAGTGCCACTGGTTCCCCTTCCACTGCAAGAGTGAGTCTCCACGTTCTTCACTGGGCCTGTCCCTATGTCTCTCTCTGTCTACACAGATGGCAGGTGTCACCAGCACAGGACCCCAAGCCTGTGTCACTGTCTGCCTATAGAAGCAGTGGATGTTGCTTTGACCCGACTCTGTGCAAACATGGAACTCCACGTTTTCCATAGAGAAGGCTGGGTTAGTCTAATTTTTCCCCGGGTACCACAACTGTGTGTTCTGTGGTGATCCCCGGAAACCCTGCAAGGGCGCTTCGACTTGTGGGCTGTAGGTCTATCCTGCCCGAATGTCGCTGGGGGCTGTCTGCTTATCGATGCTTCTGCTGTGTCTTAGAGCAGACCCCACTCCCACCCCCACAGGGGTCATCCACCAAGTCTCAGACCCTACGAGTCTATTGCTTGACACAAGGGTCCCTGTGGCCTCTCTAGGTGATCTCCCACTGAGGCATCTCATTAACTTACAGTCTCATTGAACACTGCTCTTAATCTCTGGGGGAGGGGTTGGGCTTAGCCACATTGCCTCAGGTTCTGGTCAGGCTTCCGGGCATTTGGGTCTCTTTCGAGTATGGAGTGAGTTGCTGCTTGCTTCTGTTGCCGATGATCTGCAGTTGCTGGATTTACAACAGGTTGATGGCTTCTTTGTTGGCAGTCTATGGAAGCAGCAATGCAGGTAGCCACCAGCCTGGCCTGGCCAATATGGCGCCATGGCTGCTGCTGCCGCCGCCGTTCAGGTCTCTGTTGAGCGTGGGGTGAGTTGCTGTTTGCTTTTGTTGCTGATGCTCTGCTGTTGCTGGATTTACAACAAGTTGCTGGCTTCTTTGTTGGCAGTCTGTGGAAGCTGCAATGCTGGTAGCTGCTGGCACAGCCTGGTGAAGATCAGACATTTTTAATTTTATTTTTTGATGAATGAATATTTTCATATTCTTATGAAGAATTAAATAAATAATTATTTTGCAGTTCTGTAAATCGAACCCAGTGACTCACACATGCTAGACAAATGCTCTACCTCTAAGCTACATCCCCAAACCGATATTCTCATAAATATTCTTGAGTCTTATTCAGGATGTAGTTAAGTCACTTGTAAACAATCTAAAATTTTTAGATTTTACTTCTATGATTTGTTAGGCAAAGACCAGAACAGGGTTCTGTCTAGGATGATTATTTCTCACTATTGAAGCAAGATGTTCTTGAATATTTCGCCAAATGTCCTTTGAATCTTGACATTTTCCAGCCTAGCTATTAGGAACAGGCACTCTTCCTGTGTGGATGCCACGTATTGTCTTCTATATTCTTTTCAGGTATTATTTTACTGGCCTGTGTATGTACTGATTATTTCCCTGCTTTGTAATTGAGGGGAACTCATTACAGACCCATGGCGTTTCATCTCAATGCAGCTTGTTCTTATTCTGTTCTTCAAAGTCTATTCACCTTGGTCTCCTACACTCCCAACTCCGTACTATCAACTCAGGTTGCTCTCTGGGTTCTGCCTGGACTCCCCACCCTGTATGGAGGCCTGGACACTCTCCAGGCAGAATGCTTAGTTATAATATGGCTCACATTGATTTTTCCCATTTCTCATTAATTACTTTCTTTCAATGCTTGAATTCCATATCTTTAAGACCAATATTTCAAATATTTTGTCTGTTCTTGTTTTTTTCCTGTAAGGTAACCCTAATGACTTTTACTCTATCTTGTCTAGAAGCAGAAATCCCATCTATAGTATAATTGTGTGTCTCGTTAAATTTATAATTGGGAATGTGGAGCTTATTTACATGCCTAGAACATGAATTAATTTTTATAAATTTTCTAAAGTGTAATTAACTCTCTTTGCTACTGTTGTTATTTGAATCTTACAAGACATTCTTTAGAGACTTTTTTTTTTTTTTTTTTTA
>PVJS01046700.1:0-15714 GCA_004027185.1 Glis glis
ACTTGGATATGTGTAACATATGTTATGTGTACATAACAACTTAGATACATGGCAAATGTATATGCACATATACATTTACAATTTGGACACAGCATATATAGGTACATATATATATATATATATATATATATATACATATACATATATATCAGTTGTCTGCTCCTTTTTAGTTCAGAGTAGCATTTCATTAAATAGCTACACCACAGTCATTGAGGGACATTTAGGATCATCCAGCAGAGAATGCACAATCATCTGATGGGGCTCGCATACAAGGACTTCCACCTTGAGAAGGACACACCAGTAGACACGAAAAGGTCCCTTTCAACTCTAAAAGGTTAGAGTGAAATTACTTATCTGAACACACTCATATACAAAAGAATAAAATCCATAATAAAAATAATAACTTGGAAAAGTATAAAATTCTTGGGAAAGAAATCTTTAACACACATGTTTTATTTTCAAACTTTTGATCCATAGCATCAACCGGAAAATATCCCCAATTAGTCCCTTAAATAAAACACATACAGTATTATCTCTTATAATCCAAGCCAGATTTCATTTGGTTTATGAGTAGGAAATAATAAGGAACCTAGTAGATTAAATTTATTTTAAGAAGATAACCTTCATAATATGCAGAGATTAATGTATTGATGATTAATAAGCTTACAACCTTCCTTAGCATAGCTGATTATACTATATGTGAGTTAAAAGAAGAGCCTGACATGATTTTCAATATGTACTTAATGTTTTAATAATACATACTTATTAACCACTTCATCTTTTACTTGACTGCAAATATGCAAGATCAAGTAAGTTGATTTCATTATTTATGCAAACTCTCCTAATTTCTTAAAATTCAATGATCTTCAATAAATACTAATGCATACATTTAGTAATCCCATAGCCTTAATCTCTAAGGAATCTCAACAGAATGCATTTATTTGCACTTTTATGATCTTTCTTCTAACATGATTCATTGGCCACCTAATATGTGCTAGATACTGATAAGCACTGATAAATTTAGGATATAGTGACTATCTTGGAAGAATCTGCAGTCTAGAATTGTTAGATATACAAGTATGAGATTAGGGTCATAATGCTAGCTATTTTGTAATCCCTAATGTGTGGATTACACTGTGCTAAAGTATTCATACACATTTACTTTATTTGAGATCATGACAATAGTGTAAAGTAGGCACTGCTGATACAAACTGATTGAAGACTATGGGCACTAGGCAGTAGTGTTGCAATCCTTATCTGCTACAGGGACTGATTTCATTTATATTACTAGTGAGAATAATGAAGAAGCAGATGGAAGATTCTGTGACCACCATTTTTTTGCTATGCCACTCTATGGAAAAGACATGGAAGTTGAAATACATTAAAATTCTGAATTTTAGTACAACTTGGATTCCATACATGATTTAGGATATACCAGTAATAGTTCTTATATAAGCCTGAACAAAAACAAACCAAAAGAAAACTATTATTTGGGAAGAGAAGCAGAGTGCAGAAAAATTCCTATTATGATGATGTAGATCAACAGAATGTATTTGTAGTTCTAGACCTAACAGCTTCCCAATCCTGCACGTGACTGACTGATATGACCGCCGCCAGTTATACAGAGGTGGCCTGTCTCAGAGCCCGTGGGCACAGCAGCAGTTCCTGGGATCTTCACGTCATAGGAGAAGGAGCAGATCTCTTAACCTCATTCTCGGCTGTGCTTTGGGAAGTTACCCTGTGAGCTGAGCTAAGGGTTCCTTTCTTCAGTCTTCATAGAAAATATTGTGAGCTCTTCCTAATAATGCCACAAACTGCTGATAAAACTTAATACATTCTTTCTTGCTTACACAATTTTCATAAAATTGTTTAACATTGTTGCTGCCTCATTGTCCATCTTCATGTCTGACAAAGTTGTATAAAACCCAGTCATTCGCTGGAAGGGGTGGTACACACCTGTCATCCCTGTACTTGAGAGACTGAGACAGGAGGATTGCAGCTTCGGGGACAGCCTCAGCAAGTAGTGAGACTCTCATCAATCTAAAGAGACCCTGTTTCAAAATAAAAATAAAAGAGGACTGGGTGTATAGCTCAGAGGTAGAATGCCTCTGGGTTTAGTCCCCAGTGCCACACAAAAATATAAAATAAAATAAAATAATAAAATAAAATAATAAAATAAAATAAAAAATAGGGTTTGGGGTGTAGCTTGGAGGTAGAACACCCCTGGATTCAGTCGCCAGTGCCACACACACACATACCCATGCGCGCGCGCACACACACACACACACACACACACACTCATACCCTACTGCATTTGGCTTTGTTAAAACTTCTTATGTGGTTTATTCGTAGCCTGCTTTTCCCTTGTCCCACTCCACATGCTACTGACCATGACAGTGATCCTGTGTCCTGCACCCTTCCCAATAGCTGAGCTTCCTGCTGCCTCCAGACTTCCCATTGCCCCCACCCAAAATATTAACACCCCGACCTCTCTAGGATCTGGAGTGATTCATTTCTGTTGTTTCATGAATTTTGGTTTCATCTCCTCATTGCATCTCACTGGACCAGCACATCTGAACTAACATTTACTGGGTCAGGACCCTCCTAGAGAGTGGCTCTCTTGGCTTACGGCCACTCTCAAAAAAAAAGAAAAAAACTCAAGAAAAAATTATAAAGAAATCATAACAATAAAAATCACAACTATCTAGAATATTTTTAGTGTCTGTATCTGAAGTTTCTGTCCAATATTGATCGCTCAATCCAGCCTGAGGGCAAGGGACAGGGTTAAAGAAAGGACCATGGAGCTTGGCATGGTAGTGCTTGCCTGTAATCCCAGTACTTGGGAGGCTGAGACAGAGGATTGCAAGTTCAAGGCCAGTCTCAGCAACTTAGCAAGACCCTCAGCAATTTTGTGAGGCCCTGTTTCAAAGCAAAAAATAAAATAGGGCTGGGGATATAGCTCACTGCTAGAACACTCCTGGGTTCCATTTCCAGTATCAAAAGAAAGCAAGAAAAAGGGACCTTGGGAGAGATGTGATCTTGTATGGTAAATCTAAGAAAAGAAAATATGTGAAATTATCAATGCCAATCTCAATATCATGTATGGGGAAGGGAGAGAGTGGAGAGGGAGCCGGGGAAAAGCTCAACAAGTACTGTGTGCATATAATGTCCTATCACTGTGAACTACAATATGTTGTGAGACTACAATGCACCAATAAAAGTATAAAAAAGAGAAAGAAAAAAGGCCAAAATCATCTGTGGGATGTCCATGGAGAAAAGTTCAGACACATCTGATGGGTTCAGTCTCCATTATGGTGAAAAAAAAAAAAACCCAAACCAAAACAGCAACAACAATTTATATATATATTATATATATAGTTTTATGATGTAAATGTTATACAGGGTGGGGAGAAGTGCCAAAGGGAAGAAAATTAATTATTAAGGACAGGAAAGCTAGGACTAGGGCTTGGGGTATAGCTCAGTGGTGGAACATATCTTAGCATGCACAAAGCACGGGTTCAATCCCCAGGACAAACACACACACACACACACACACACACACACACACACAGGAGTTCATTTAGAGAAACAAAATTTTATGTCTGACAAGAAGTCTTAAAATATGAAATGGTTGATTTTTCTCACTTTTGTTTTATTCAATTCAAAATCATTTTTCATATTTTTTATTTTTATACTTTTATTGGTGCACTGTAGTCTCACATCATAATGTAGTTCAGAGTGACAGTGACAACATACATGCACACAGTACTTGGTAGGCTTACCCCTGGCTTCCTCCCAACTCCCCCCTTCTCCATACATGATATTGATGTTATGTACATATGTGAGAATACCAATGCCAATCCCCAAAGCATTTTTGTTGTTGTTTAAATTGTCATAGCCAGGTGTGGTGATGCATACCTGTAATTCCAGTACTTGGAGGCTGAGACAGGAGGATCAAAGGTCTGAAGCCAGTCTCGGCAACTTAGCAAGACCCTTACCAACTTAGCAAGACCCTGTTTCAAAATGAAAAATAAAATAGGGCTGGGGGTGTGGGTCAGAGGCAAAAATGCCCCTGAGTTGAATCCCCAGCACCGCACACATAAAAAAAGTTTTTGTCATCAGTTTAAATTCAATGAATGTGATTCATTTTATAATAGTTTGAAAGCTAAGCTGATAGTGCATTTGAGTGCAGCTTGTGGGATACATTTATGTAATATCTACTTTTTAATTCTTTTCTGTGGTAAATGTAACCAAGTAAAAAAAATCTTCCTTATTCAGGAGAAAAGAATATATCAATATGATAAGTGTCTAAGAAATTTTAAGCCGGGCGTGGTGGCGCACACTTGTAATCCCAGTACTTGGGAGGCTGAGACTAGAGGATCTGGGTTTAAGGCAAGCCTCAGCTACTTAGTGAGGCCCTCCACAACTTAGTGAGACCCTGTTTCAAAATAAAGAATAAAAAAATAGGTGTGGGGGTGTAGCTTGGAGGTAGAATGCCCCTGGGTTCAATCCCAGTACTGCAAAAAAAAAAGAAATTTTAAGAAATGTTTTAGAGTATATTGGGAAAGAGAGTCTTCTTGTTCCACAAAATATCTTTGAGAATCATGAGCAAATTAAAAGTCGTGAATGGGCTAGACCAGTCATCTGATGCCACACATCCTGTCTCATGAATTTATGCTTATATGTTAACATACATGCAGAATGTTGCATTTCCTTTCTCCTACAACCAGGAGATGGAAATACTGACCTTCTATTTCTGGTCTTTGGACTGGATTTACAAGTGGGTGAAATCTGCCAAGCATGCACATTGACATACCACATACTGGGTTTTGTTTGTTTGGTTGGTTTTGTGTTATTTGTTTGTTTTGCTTTCTGCCTCTCTATTATAAGCCCACCATCTCTGAAGCTTAGGCCTCTCTCTCTCTCTGGTCAGCTCTTTTACTCCACAGAGTGGGATCAAAGCTGCTATAGAGACATTTATTTCTGTATCTTCTAGAGTAAATATATCGTGCTAGGTCTTAGAAAAGGAAAGAATATTTTATTGTTTAATAGTTTTAATGTATATGTTGGAATAGAGTTTAACATCAGTATAAGTTTTCTTTCTGGTGATCTTTATATTTGTCTTGTTAAAACCAAGAATGGCTTTGTGGAAAACAGTATGAAAGGATCCAAAAAAAACTAGAAATAGAATTGCCATTGGATCCAACTCTACCATTACTGAGTATATTTCCAAAGAAAATGAAATCGGTATATTAAAATCATCTGCACACCCATGTTTTTGTCACAATATTCACAACAGCTATGAAGTGGAAACAACCCAGGTCTCTGTCAATGAATGAATGGGTAAAGAAAATTTTATATATATATACATACATACATACACACACATACATACACACACATACATACAGTGGAATATTATTTAGTCATAAAAAGAATAAAACTGTCATTTGCTGCAATATGCATGAAACTGGAGGACATTATGTTAAATAAGTCAAACACAGAAAGATAAATACCTTGTGGTCTCACTTGCATGTGGAAGGTAAGAAGTTGATCTCATAGAAACAGAGAATAGAATATATAATAGTGGCAACCAGAGCCTAGGAAGTGTGTGGGGTAGGGAGGGATGGAGACATGATGGTTCATGGGTACAGGGGTGCAGTTGAATAGAAGGAATAACATCCAATGTTCTATAGCACAGTAGGGTAACTATGGTTGACAACAATTAATTGAATGTTTCAAATTTGCTAAGAAAGAGGATTTTGAACATTTCCAATACGAAGAAATGATGTGTGTCTGAGGTGATATAAATGCCAAACACCCTGATCTGATCATTACACATTGTATACATGTATGGAATTGTTACACTGTACCCCATAGGTATGTGCAATTACTATGTGCCAATTAATAATAAACATATGCTAAAAACAAGAATAGATTAGAAAACATGTTTTGAGAGTCACACCTTAAAATAAGATGAAAAATAATTTGACTTGTATCATTCAGTTCTCTCAGTAAACAAACTCAAGAAAACTGAAATCACAGCTGCAAGTTCACAACTGCCTGATTTAGACAAAAGATATATATACACACCATCCCTCCTGCTGGATTGTGTTTCCATGAAAGTGTTCACACTCCGAAGCCCCAGCTGCACATCAGATCACATTATGCTGCAGCATCTTTTGACATTATTCCTGAATATGAATATTCCCATTGAATCATGAGGATACCACTTCTGCACTGCTTTACACAAATGAACTATGTAATCCTGTATTTTGTGTGACAAGCCAAAGAAAATTCTGACAAATTCCACACTATAAATAAAAGAATTGAAGGGTTTTGATCTTATTGAGGAAAATGTGATTTATCATTACTGTTTTGTCTTAAATTACAACATTTCCTTGAACCACAATGTAGTATTTTTTCACACAGGGAGATTTTCATAATTTTTTTTAAAAAACCTCTATTTTTGTTTAATGATGTGCTACACTTCTTATATGACAAGTCTATGAACTCATAATGACTCTTCTCATTACCATGTAAGTAAATAGTATGGTGTTTAACAAGACAATGAAATCAGATGATTTCGGGTTAAAGTTATTGGAGAATAGTCAAATATGTACAACATTTATTTTGCAGGGCCAATTTCTTCTCACAAATATTGAAAGTTGTACTAATACTTCTTTATCTCCTAAAGTGCTAATCATAATATCCTCTACTGAGGAATGGAAATATAGCTGAATTCCAACTGGACAGGGCTACAGGAGCCTCTACTGACCATTCCATAATGCATACTTAATAACCTATGAAAGTTCTATGAGGCATGATCTAAAGATAAGGGGGAGAATATACTTAATCATGTATATATGAAAGCAGATCAAATGTACAAAGAAATATATGGGGGCATTTTAAAGAAACAAGTATTTCTAGATATTAAAGACAATTGTTCTTAATATTTCAGGACATTCTTCTCTAGCCTTGGAAACAGTCAAAATCGTTGATTCCCCTCCCTCCAACACCTATAGCCACTATCTTCTGAGTGTTGTATTCAATACAAGAAAGCATATCATTAGGAAATCTCCAGCTAAACTGAATCTAACGTGTACTCTGATTATCTGTTAAATTATTTCCCTTAATAGAAGTAATACGCAAAGATTTTCCTTTGGTGAGTCATGTGCTGACCAACAAGGATGACATCCAAGTGACACTCTTCTTATAGTCCAAGAAAATGCCTCATGGTTCAAAAACATTGGAACAATAGTGACACCTAGCAGCAAGCACTGTCAATATGATGTATTGCAAATAAGATTCTTATAAATGCATTACATTTCATTGATTTAATATTCCCAGTCTTTACTCAAGGACAGGTGCAATAATTATTTTATCAAACACTCCTTAAATAAGGGTCCTTTTTTAAAGTAACCAAAGCAAATCACATTTGATTTCTACCTCCCACATTGCAACTTGCTTTCAGCATTCAAATAAGAGTATCCAAATGACTTTGATTTAAGATTTTTTTTTTACAATAACTGCTGTTGTATTACTGAATTTATGTACATTGAGAATTAGCTTTAACATGTTGCATCTTAAAAAATAAAAGCTGCCTCTTTGTTAGCATAGTTAACCAGCAGTTTCTAAAATGTAATTTATCTCACTTACCTGATCTGGAAATAAAACATTTGATATTCTACTTTAGAAAAATATGATAAAATAAGAAATAGAAGCATATATATATATTTGATACTGGGGATTGAACCCAGGGGCATTCTACCTCCGAGCCATACTTCCAGCCCTATTTTATTTTATTTTTTTTTAATTTTGAAACAGGGTCTTGCTAAGCTGCTGAGGGTCTCACCAAGTTGCTGAAGGTCTCACTAAGTTTTTGAGAATCAAACCTGAGATCCTCCTGTCTCAGCCTCCCAAGTACTGGGATTACAGGCATGTGCCACTTCAACCAGCTTGAAATACAAACTTTAAGATAATTTTAAGTAAAAAATAATTTCCCACCTATTGACACATATTTGAAACTAATTTAAGAATTTTATTCCCTAAACCGAGCTCTGCAGCGCACACCTGTAATTCCAGTACTTAGGGGGCTGAGACAGGAGGATCATGGGCTCAAGACCAGCAATCAGTAATTTAGGGAGACCAAGTTTCAAAATAAAAAGGGCTGAGGGTATATTGCAGAGGTAGAATGTCCCTCTATTCAACCCCTGCTCGCTCTCTCTCTCTCTCTCTCTCTCTCTCTCTCTCTCTTTCACACACACACACACACACACACACACACACACACACAGAATTCTATTCACTCACATAAATGTGGCAAGATTGTTTACTGCAAGCAAAACTACAATTTGATCCATATAATTTGTGTACAGACTGAGCAGTTTACTTGGTTTTGATGTTGCTTAACTACAGATTAGTGTGAGAATCTATTTCCAAGTGGCTGTCATGGAACAAAAAGATGTTTGGACAGGATCCTTACACTTCTGCAGCCAGCCTCCTTTTAGGATTTCAACACTGAGAGCTTGAACTGTGTTACAGAAAATCAGACTTTGCTGACACTGAGACTTAAGTATTACATTATAATATTTTTCTAATTATTTCTGTTTTTCCCTCACGTTGAGAAAAAAAGAAAACATTTTTTTCTCTCTCTGGCAGCAAACATTAAACTTTCTGTCAATATCCCATGGAGTTAATAAATTATATTGTATTTTGCAAAAATTCATCAAATATAATGGATGAAACTGCTAATTCGAAGGGATAAAAAGGAAATTATATGCATGCCAAACAATGAAGACATGCCTTGCCTTTTTGTTTTAATGCTATTGAGAAGTCTCAAGGGTAATTAAAAGAAAGCCTCTCTCTACCTCCATTTTTTAAAAAGTTGAATAGTAGCACATTCATATGAAGGTTAAGTTTGTATAGCAGTGAGGTTTTTCTTTTGCGTGTATTTGTCAAATGCAGAGAATCTGTTTTCTGCAGAAGGAACGCTGATTTCAAGTCAGCTGAGAAGAGGAGGAGGAAATGAGAGTCCTTCCAGATTGCTTAAGCAGCACTCAAGGTTTTATGTTGTCTATAGAGTAAGGCTGCCAGCAGAGCGAGGCCAATACTTTACCCTTGATCTGTTAGTGCAGATTTTCAAAAATAGTCTGCACAGATGATAAACATAACAGAATATTGTGGGGAAAACTAACCAGCTTTGGAAATAAAATGGAAGGAAGAAAGACAAGTCAAAGAAAAAAAATATAGTATTTGAGCCTTACTAGGGAAAAAAAATCTAGGTGCTGAGAAAGAGCAGATTAAAAACATCTAAATGTAATAACTGATTATTTACTACTAAGTGATATTTTGATCTCTTAAAATGGGCTACAAACTCTTCTATGAATTTTATATTTGCAAACACACTTGTCCTTGCAACAGGCTTATCAAATAGGTGTTACCAGTTAAAAAAAATACAGCTATAGCAGCCGAAACATGGAAAGGTCAAATAGGCTGCATAAAGATAATCATCTAATAGGTGTAGTTAGGTTCCCATCCAAACAGTGCTATGCTGCTACCCACTAGACCAGGCTAACTATGCATTTGTCTGTCTCACAGACAAGAAGCCCAAGCTTTTAGAAAGCTCAAAAATCTGGTGGTTTAACACAATTTCAGTAGCCTATTCCCTTCCTTCCTTCCTTCCTTCCTTCCTTCCCTCCTTCCTTCCTTCCTTCTTTCCTTTCCTTCTTTCTTTCTCCCTTACAGTACCCAGGATTGAAAACAGGGGTGCTCTATTACAGAACTACATCTCCAGACCTTTTTATTTATTTATTATTTTTATTTTGAGATAGGGTCTTGTTAAATTGCCCAGGCTGACCTTAAACTTGAGATCCTCCTACCTCAGCCTTCTGAGTTGCTGGAAGTGCTCTGCTATGTTGCATTCTTAAAGAAAAAAAATAAAACTATTATTTCATATTTTATGATGCTTTGTTTCTGATGAAGAACCATAATTAAAGAACTAGTTGCCACCTATGCATTTTCTGCACCCCTTCCCCAATATGAATTATTAAGCTGGAGGCAGTGGCACACACCTGTAATCCCAGCACTTGAGAGGCTGAGACTGGAGATCGCAGGTTCAAGACCAGCCTCAGCGAGGCCCTCAGCAATTTAGTGAGACCCTATTTTCAGAATAACATAAAATTGGGCTGGGTTGTAGCACATAGGTATAGCATCCCTGGGTTTCATCCTCAGTACCAAACACAAAGATAATTATTATTAAAAGGACATTCTGTGACTAATAGAATGTGTAGAGACTTCAGAACTATATCTCAGCCATTCTGTGTCATGGCTGTGTGTTCCTAGGCATATTTCCTTAACAATAAAATTAGAATGATTGGTAACTTTCTCATATAGTTGCCACGAAAGCTTGAGATCAATTGTAAAATGTGCTTATCCTATATATCCTACAGGAAGTACTCAGTAAATGGAAGCTACTTTGAATTTTTAATCAATTTTATTTATCTTTGTTTTTATTCTAAAGTTGGCCCTAACTTATTGAAGATCCTTGAAGAAATAAAGAAGCTTCCAGGAAGAGTATGAAAGCTGGAGACAGTCTGACTGGCTAGTTTTAGAGACAGAATCTAACCCAATAGGAATGGTACCCATTAATAGCTACTTAAAAAGGTAAGGCCTATGTATAGAAAGAAGATAGTGTGCTAATTTGTAACAGTATATGAATAACAATGTAGCTGGATCTTCTCTCAGAGTTGAAAATGTTTTCAATAATTTTCTAGATGCATGTTTCAAAATCTTCGCTCCCACAGACCGGTCTGAGCCTGGTGGCTAGAATCACCTGCTCTAAACATTTCATGAGAACTACTCTTGAATGTGCTACTTGGCAATTTTTCTTTTGCCCCCTAACTACAACTGACCTTCTCTCTTCTGAAAGTCACACCTCTAACAAGTGAGGCATCAGTGAATGAGACCCAGATTCAGAATTTAGTGGGAGCCCACTTGCCAGCAGGAAATACATTAAAGAAAACCTTCTAGTGGCAAGAATCTTTGTTAGCTGTGTCTCCCAAGGGAGGTGGTGCAAGGCCCATTGCCTAACAAAATTAAAATAAGATTTAGCAAAGGGCTGTGATATTCTTCAGGGGATCATTTTATAAAAGCAAAGGCAACCATAGGCATTTCCTTTTATGGGTCAGTCTTGCTTTCCTGGAATTTTATTATTTTCAATTAAATCACTTCGGTTAAATGCATAACTAAAGTGATTTAATTTTGATAAATCAGTAAGACCTTTTAGATAGATTAGCTTATAAATTAAAAGAGAAATAGTGGGTCATATATCCTGGTTTTAAGATTATAATATTGTCAAAGCATATAGAAAACTAGCACTATGATAGGACCTATCTATATCCAATTATTTGATTTCCTTTCTGATCAGAAACCAGAAAAGAAATAATGTTAAGTCCTCCCAGATAAGTCCAGTTGATAAAACAAACTCAAAAGTGTTTATTATCTGCACTACTCAGACAGAAACTTAATTCTCTTGCCTTCATAAATTTATGTTTTGCTAGAGAAAATTATTTAAAATATTTTATTGTTTACTTGTCACAGATTATTAAACTAACCTTTTCTAAGTTTGAATAAAGAAGATTCAGTAAAAAAACTAGAAGTATTAGACTGATTCTATAGACTAAAGTTTCCAAATTCCTACAAATAATGTTGATAAGATGATATGTAATAAAAATATTTTTTCTATTAGTTTTCTAACATATGTGTTGGTCAGTTTGGTGACCAATACCCATTGCTTCTGAATCATGTGGTGAAGATAAAAGGCTTTGGATTTTTTATTTGTTTGTTTATAAATGTTTACCATAGAAAGGTAATATTATCCAATAATTCTTAGTAGAGCTAATTTCAACTGAAAAATATGACAATAAGTTTACTTTACTGGGCAGGTAGGAGTCATTTGAATATTTTGTTGGAGGAATCTCACAGAGATAAAGACAACATTTGTCTTCAAACCAAAGAATGTTTCCTCCAGTACTCTGCTAAGTCCAAAGTCATACAAGCAATTGTGGACAACCTCATCTAAGATATATGTTCATGTACATACATTTTTTTTCTTTTAAGGAAAATTAAGGTTAATAGATGACAAATAAAAGATTGAGATGATGAATCCTTGACCCTTAAGATTATCTGGTCCAGAACTATCTCTTGGAACAAATTGAATAATCTCAAAAATATGAGGTTCAGGAAAAACATGCTGTCTTCACTTAAAGCACTCTTAAAATGCCTTTTCTGCTTTAATTCCATAATAAAAAATATTAATCAACTGGAAACAGGTTGAATTAAAATTAATGACTATAAAACTTCATATATCATCTTTTCCCAGTTATGAGCCGGAGCCTGGCTGCAAGCAGGAAGGATGGAAGTCCATGTTTACTCAACAATCCAGAGGGTCAGGAGTATTGAATTCCTAACTCAAAAATCATAAAATAGTTCTATTGAATTAAGAACTGTGTGTTTGTGGTGGGGACGGGAAAAGAGTGATCGAGTGGAAAGAAAATAGAAAATGAGGACAGGCATATCTGGGTCAAAATGTCCATCCTGTGACCTGCTCCTCACTGGATGACCCTGGCAACTTACACTCTTCCTGCTTGGGATTCCCCCCCGAAGACTGGGTCTAATAGCAACCAATTACAGATGTTCTCAAAGACTAAACTGCTAACATCACATCACAAATAAAGCACCTTACAGAGCACAAACTACACATTCTGAGTGGCTGTTTAATCTTGTTTTTTTCAATCTTTTTGGTTTCTGATTTAGAAATTGTAATGATTTTATAAGACATTATGATTTCATATACTTTTATTGGTGCATTGTAATTACACATCATAATGAGGTTCAGAGTGATCAAAGCATGCATGCACACAGTTCTCCTCTGACTGTTCTCCTCATATCCAAAACCACTGTTTTTTATTTGGGACCACATCCTGTCTTCCTGATTCAGGGAATTATTTCTCCCACCTAGAACTAACCCACCACCTGATCCTATTCATCCCCTTTCTTGGATAATTATTTCATGTTTTTACTTTCTCAGTGTAAATGTTATTTCCTCCAGGATCATTTCCTGGACCACCTGATTCACCATTTAGATAAGTTTTATTCCTCAATCACAGCTCTCAGGACACTGCATTTTATCCTCTGTTTATATTTACTTCATTCATCCATATGTTCTGAGAATGTAGGATACTTATAATGGAGTTATGTTTGTATTTTGGTTTAATATCACCTCCCTTACCATTGTATGCTCTTGGAGAGACTGTTTAGAATACTCCTGTTTACATCTCCACATCTAGAGTGATGTTTGCAACTTAAGAGTTTAATAATGTTATATTATTTAACATCAGCATTCTATCTAGTGTTTGATAATAGTAAAAGGATCCATGCAACATAATCTAGGGCAAATTACAATTATAATTTATTTCAGAAATTACACACATATTCTCCAGATTTTTTTAGTCACAAGAACCTTTTAGCTACAAGAATCAACCTCTCCTTCTTCCTCTCTTGTTCTTCTGTTATTCATGCAATACATTATACATATACACACAGAAAATCATTAAGAGTTTGGGTTTGAGGGATGAGAATCATTTCAGCCTTTGGTAATATACAAGTGTGAAATTATAGACATCAGAGCATCTTGGAGATATCTAAAAATGAATGAGCAATTTACTATAATTTCTATGAGTTGCCTATTAGAGAAATATATTTAGTGAAGATCTACATTCTGTCCCATTGTAATCTAGCTCATATTTTACATTCATGTGTCATATCAAATTTCCCCTTTCACCTATTTCCTTCTTTTCCTAAAACAAAAAGAAATTCTAGTGTTTAATGTAGTATAAGGAAGAAGTAAAAGTAGCTCCAGGTAGCATTTTTAAATTTTGCTTAATCCACTCCAGCATCTTTTTCTCTCCTAATTAGAGAGACTATAAAACATCTTGGCCTTAGGCAAATAAAAGATAAAGATGATATTATTATAGTGGCTTGTTTTTCTACACTTAAAGATAACCCTTAAGCTCATAATAGTTAAATCAGGTGAAAAAATTGGCAAACTCAAAAGGCACTTGTTTTGCACATGACCCAGAGGTGCATTTTCTCTGTGCCAAATTGAAGAATCTAATCTAATTCTTACATTCATAAGAAAGTGATTTGATAAAAGTGCTATCAGTATAAAATAATTATAATGGTTTTTAAACAACAATCTTGGAATATGGTTGAGTCCAATTCAAAAAATGATCCTCTGCTTTAATTTAGTGGGCTTTTATCTTTTGGATCAGTGTTCAGGATTTAAATATCTATTAATTAAAAACAGTTGTCCCTTGATATTTCACCTTCGTTAACAGCTGGTGTTTTTCCTCTAAAACCAATTGACAACTATGACAACTACAATGAGATATGAGGTCACTTCCTGTTTTCAGGGAGAGATGGCATAGAAAGAATATTAGAAATACTTTTTCATTTTCTTTTTTTTTCGGAACCGGGGATTGAACCCAGGGGCATTTTACCTCCGAGCTACACCCCCGGCCCTATTTTTTATACTTTATTTTGAAACTGGGTCTCACAAAGTTGCGGAGGGCCTCACTAAGTAGCTGAGGCTGGCTGCGAACCCGGATCCTCCAGTCTCCACCTCCCAAATACTGGGATTCCAAGAGTGCGCCACCATGCCCAGCAGAAATACGTTTTTAATGGGGGAAAAACACAAAAGTCATTGGTACTTCAAGAAGTATGAGGGGCCATTTTGGGTACTGTGAAGTATTCTTAAGGTTTTTCATTACCAATAGCAACAGCTAATGTGCTCCAAAGCTCAGAGTTCAGGGTAGTGTGCAAATTGTTTAGGGGTAAGAATTAGGGACACAAGGGGTGTTGTCATGGACTGCTAAAAGCAATGCTAACTATTAAGCACTCTTTAGTGTAGTAATTAATATCAGATTGATTTTACTTTTAAATGCAGAAAAACTTGAAAAATCACTATATAAAACTACTATACAAGGAAAACCAGTATTAAAGTCTTCAGTTCTTACATTATGAATTGGAAGACATATTCTTGAGCACATTTTTACATAATATGCTGGGGCTGCTTCTCCACAGGACAGAGACTCTTCACTCTGTTAGTACATAAGAGCTTTAAAAGGATTTTTTAGACCATGATGGATTTTGGTAGATAAATCATTCAGTACTTATGCCAGGATCAATCACTTTCAAATACAGTAAGGTTTATAAAAGAAGCTCACAAGCATCCCACACTCTAATCTCTATTTACAACAGAATGCCTATGCACAAACTACTTCCAAAGACAAGGATGTGCAGCGTGGGGAGGGAGAAGAGAACTTCACATAGTAAGCTGATAAACACTACCTTGCACAGTTGGTGAAGGTCAACATTAACAGCAATACTGTTGATCATTACTATAGTACTAGTCTTGCTAGGTTCAAAGAAGCTATAGCAACATAGTGAGACTCTCAGCACCCTAGCAAGACACTGTTTCAAAACAAAAAATAAATTAAATACTGGTGGCTCAGAAGTAGCTCAGAGGTTGAAGGCACCCTAGCAAGACACTGTTTCAAAACAAAAAATAAATTAAATACTGGTGGCTCAGAAGTAGCTCAGAGGTTGAAGGCCCCTGGGTTCAATCACCAGTACCAGAAGAAGGAAGGGAGG
>PVJS01046701.1:0-15713 GCA_004027185.1 Glis glis
AGAGAGAGAGAGAGAGAGAGAGAGAGAGAGAGAGACAGGGAGAGAAAGAGAGAGAGAGAGAGAGAGAGAGCTGAGGCTGGCCGCGAACCCGGATCCTCCGGTCTCCGCCTCCCAAAGTACTGGGATTACAAGCGTGCGCCACCACGCCCGGCTCTGTGTGTGTGTATTTGAATTGGAAGTCAAAGAACCTGGGTCATAGTCTTAGTTCAGCCTCCAGGTAAATCTGTGACTCTAAACCATGTTTAGTTAGTAAACCATGTTATCTTTACCTTGATCATTTCATCAGCAAAATAATAGACATATACATTATCTCTATCCTAGAGGCTCAGAACATAGAACAGCATATTAAAGATCATGTCTATTTTATATGTATGTATTTGTATGTATCTGTGCATAAGATCAAGTTGCAAGGCATTATTATATGTGCATGTGGAACAAGCAAAGAGGTTCTTCCTATTCTCCTCTGCCCCCGTTGGATTCATTCTCTTCCCTGGATGTTTTTTCCTGGGGTCCTCGTGCACAGCTCAGAGCCTAGCAGCCCCCCGCCCCTTCGGTCTTGGGGCATTCCTCCCAGTCGTCCCCACTGATGGGCTGGGCATGACAGGGTGATGGATGTTGCTGCCGCTGCTCTGAGATGGGGAAATGTTTTCTTCAGCCGGCCCTGGAAGCCTCTGTGCCATTGATTTTCTTAGGGCTCAGAAGCTTGACAGATTTGAGCCAAAGGTGGCCTGCAGGGCCCTAGGGGTAGACTGGACCAGTTATCCACCCTTTCAATGTTTTTAGGCACTGCCTAGCCTTTGAAGTATATACTATGTTGTAAAAGTTTAGAGACGGGAAGAAGAAATTAGATGAGCGAGTGGGGTCTTGGGAGAGTGCCTAAACAGCAGGCAGGTAGAACTGTGGCCTGGGCTAGCTCTCCATAATGCCTTGATCCTCCATCCCACTGCCTGGGGCACGTGGCAGAGCAGGAAAGAAAGGAAAGAAAGGCCTTCTAGAAGGCCAGGAGTGTTGGGATTGGTCCCCTAAGCTGGCCACCCCTGGATCTTCCGTCAGTGCAGAAATGGGAGCATTTGCAAGCCTCAAGTCTGCCCCTGGGAAACTGAGGCAGGTCAGCCCACTTCCCTTTACTTGTGCTGCGATCCCTGTGCTCACAGAGAAGGGAGTGGAGTGAGGAGGAACGGGGTGGCAGGATGAAGTTGGGGTGAAGTTACACACAGCAAGGTGGGTCCCAGCACCTGGATGGTTGCCGGAAATGACCTGCAGCCAAAGCCAGGGAGAGTAGAGTGACACAGGACAAGACTTAGTGTGAAGACTAGCAGTGACTTTCACTGTGAACGACCAGAAGCGAGCTCCGGGCCTGCTTGCTGGGGCGAGACAGTGTTTCCTGCTGTGAAGTGGATTCCTCTAAAGGATGTTGACCAGGATGTTCTTAAAGTCTCTGCTCTTATGCACATGGTACATGTGGCCTCCTGGTTTGCCCCTCCAAGGGCATGGTACCAAGGTACGATTCAATAGAAAATAATGCAGAGGACAGCGCCACTCGCTCTAAACCTGGAGGGATGATGAAGTCCTCCTGGCTCGCCTTTGTCCTCAAACCCTTTGCTTTAGTATTTGCCCCCGTTGGTTCCTGAAAGTCCATCATTGGGTCCTTAAGGCTGGACAGAAACAAGAACTATTCCTAACCTGGTAAAGGAGACCAAGATGGGGGGTTTTGTCCCCTTGAGAGCTTTGCAAAGGAGAAAACATAAGACTCCAGCCTTTTCCATTTCTGTGTTCTAAAGGGTTGGAAGGGGCAAGGAGGGGTTAGTGTGAGTTGGAGTCCTTTGAATCCCCCCACACCACCCCATGCTACCCCACCTGCAGCTGCCTCCTCTGGGTCTTGGCTCAGGATGAGAACTGGGTGGAAGGCTGGGCTGTCAGCTGGGAGAAGCGGCTCTGCTCAGCCTGCATAACCCTGAGGCGGGAGACTGGCTGCAAAGAAGCTGATACCTTGGCCAAACCCTGGTCCCGCTGGGAGGCAGCAGGATCATCTCCTAAACATGCTGCTGGTGCAGATGTGGGCTCCGGAATGTCCTTGAAATGTAAAATTGTGAGTATGAAGGGTGCTCAGGGACCAGCAGGCTCCACCGAGAGGAGTTCATCACAAGGCCAGCTTCGCTAGAAGAGACAAAGAGACCACGCCGCATAAACATCTCAGGCTACCACTGCCAGTTACCAGCCTGTGCCCTCCTGGTCCAGTCCCGCTTAGTCATGGGTAGGCAAGGGGACAGGGGAGGGCACGGCCAGGGTGAAGAAGAAATGTCCAGCGGCCATCGACTTGCGGGTCAGGCAAATGCTAAGGGAGAACTGGGAGGGTTTCAACAGATGGGCTTAGGGCGAAGGTAATCTGCATGGGAGGGAAGGAGAGGGTGGAAAGGAAGGAGAAAGAAGAGCAGACGGATTAGGGGAGGGTAGTCAGAGGCAGCTCACAGAGGGGAGAAAATTTGCCTGGGAAGAAGAAAGAAAACTGGAGGTAAATTTGTCACAAATCCAGGCAAGTTTGGAGAGGGGAATCCAAACACATGACTGAGAAAAATGCTGGGAAAGCACTGATGTCTCTGCAATATTCCTGACCCTGCTATTTAACCACTAAATAAGAGGCAGAGCCAGACAGCTTAGTGGCCCTGTCTTTCCTAAAATAGCCTGGTGCCGTGCATGAGCGGTCTCAGTGACAGAAGCCGGCTGCCAGGACCAGCCTTGGGCTGGCAGGTGGGGTGTACGTGAGGGGCTGCGGCAGCTGCACACCTCCCAGTGTCCCCTGAAGAAGAGCAGGGACCTTGGGCAGTGTGTCAGGACAGCAGCACTTCCAGAGACTAGGCAAATCACTGATCTCTCTATGCCTTGGTTTCCCCACCTGTCAAGTGGTATCTATAATGGCTGTCTTGCTAACCTCCTTGTTTCTACAAAGGCCAAAGGAGAAAATTAACCTTTCCTTCCTTCCTTCCTTCCTTCCTTCCTTCCTTCCTTCCTTCCTTCTTTCCTTCCTTCCTCTCTCCCTCCCTCCCTCCCTCCCTTCCTCCTACTCTTCCTCCTTTCCTTCCTTCCTCCCTTCCCTCTCCCCTTCCTCTCTCCTTCCTTCCTTTCCTCTCCCCTTCCTCTCCCTCCCTCCCTTCCTCTCCCTTCCTTCCTTCCTTCCTTCCTTCCTTCCTTCCTTCCTTCTTTTCCCTCCCTTCCTCCCTTCCTTCTTTTCTTCCTTTCCTCTTCCTCCCTCCCTTCCTCCATCTACTGCATAGACTTTCACTGGCACACCTTAGTACTGGTCACCACGCTGAATGCCGGGCTACAGGGTGACTAACACAGGGTCCTTGTTTTCTAGAAGCTCGGTCACATTGATGGGCAGATCTTAAAGCTCAGTGGGATACATGTCAAAACAGTGCATGCGTATGGCCTTGCTGTTATCCATGCTGGGATAAAGGCTAGCTCTTCCTCTTGGCTTATAAATGCCTCCATGACCTGCATCTACCATCAACATCTTCCCAAGAGCTTCTTTTGCTTCACATTCCTGCTATACCTTACTGCTTGTGCTTCTCTGCAGACAGGAGGCTGATACCCCAGCACCTGGTTTATATTGCTTTCCAAGCACTGGTCTCCTTCCGTATTATCCTAACTCCCAATTCTACACTCGTTTCTTCATCTCCTTCTCCAGAGAGACCACTGTATCTGCCTCCTCACTTACCACCCTGGGCTGGGTTAGGTGACTCTCATATTGTTCAGAAATTGCCTATTGTAGCTGGGCATGGTGGCTCATATCTGTAATCCTAGTATTTGGGAGGCCGAGACAGGAGGATCTCAGGCTTGAAGCTAGCCTCAGCAACTTAGTGAGGCTCTCAGCAACTTAGTAAGGCCTGCAGCAACTTAGCAAGACCCTGTTTCAAAATAAAAATAAAATAAAATAAAATGAAATTAAATAAAATAAAATAGGGCTGGGGGTGTAGCTCAGAGATAGAATTTCCCTGGATTCAATCCTCAGTAACACACACACACACACACACACACACACACATACACACACACACACACACACACACACACACAGCCTATTGTTTTCACAACTCTTTCTCCCACTACCATAGATGAGGAGGGAACAGGACCCTATCTCACTCATGCTTTTGTCTCTGGGGACAATGACTAGAATAGGAAGTGTTTACTGGAAGCCTACTGAGCTGCACTGAGCTGCTTGAACATCACGGGGAAAACAGACTGAAGAGTCAGAAAGCCACCTGAAGGGCTTTGATGTATGAATAGGAGTTTAAGGAGGAGAAAAGAGAGGGAAACGTGTTCTGTTAGGGAAACACATACACAGAAGCCAGGGGCTGACATGGGGTGGCTTGATTGGGAGTGGAAGAAAGGTGACCAGAGATGAAGGGTGTGATGGTTAATTTTACGTGTCCACTTGACTGGGCCAGGGGATATTTGCTCAAACATTATTCCGAGCACATCTTTGAGGTTTTTTTGATGAGATTAACATTTGGATTATAGACTGAATTGAGCAGATTGCCCCCGCCCAACTTGCCTGGGCCTCATCACCCACTAGTGGAAGGCCTGACGAGGACACACAGGTTGAGTGGGAGGAAGCAGCTGCCTGGCTGCTTGAGCCGGGACAGGGGTCTTTTCCTGCCTTTGGACTTGAACTGAAACATTGATTTCCCCTTGGGTCTCCAGCTTGCCAGCTGCAGATAGTGGGACTTCTCAACCTCCCTAATCACATGAACGAATTCCTTATAATACATCATTTGTATGCAGATCCTGTTGGCTCTGTTTCCCTGAAGAACATTGACCAATGCGAAGGGGGCCCTGGGAGGAAGCTGTGAGCACAGAGGCCGTGGGGCAGCTTGGGAGTTTTAGTTCCGGGGGGAGGGGGACGTGATGATGGTACTAGGAGGCTCTTGCATCATTGCACCAGGGAGGGGATCTGGAGGGCCCCGCCCGCTGCCATGGCCCCCTGGGCTTCCTTTCCTGCTCCAGAGATAGCGTTGTACCTGCCTCACGCTGAACCTGAGATCCTGGTCCTGCCTCCCGTGGGTCTGGGTGCTCCTGGCCATTCTTCTGTGGACACTCTGACCTGGTCTGGACTGTGGACATTGGCTGCAGATAGACCTGGAGACCCCTTACAGGTTGGAATCTACAAGCCAGGATACAGACTCACTCTGGCAGGATTAGCAGCCCCGCCTTAGACCCTGACGTGTTCGTGCTTCCTCTGTTCTTGGCTGGTTTTCAGTATTATTTGGTAGAGTCTCCTTGGATAGTCTCCCTGCCTCAGTTGTTCTAAGAGGAGTCGAGGGCATATATGTTTGGACAGTGCTCTAAAAGCGGATAGCAGTCCTTTGGGGCCAGTGAGGTGGGAACCACAGGCCGCAGGATGCCAGAACCCTGGGGGTAGGGGCTTGCTCCAGCTTGCTTCACCAACCTGAGGATGTCCTATCTGAGATTAAACCTCAGGAAGTACTGTTTTATCTTAATAGGGGGTCTCTTTACAGTCTGTCATTTGGCAAAGCCATTCTCTTGGCAAGAACAAAAAAACACCACAATTTCCCTTAGACTTTGGAGTCGGTCCTAGGTTGAGTTTTGGTGCAGCCTCTGCATAGCTGTGAGCCTGGGGTAGTCTCCCTTGGGTCTGTGTGAAATGGAGAGAGTTGTGGCTGCCCCACAGGCTGGCTGTGACGATCACTTAATGAGGTACATATGTCGAAGCACATGGCATATAGGATGTGCTCCACAATATCAAGTTCCTCTCCCCCGTCTAACTCTAGAGAAAAGCTCTCTAGATAAAGTTATCTGTGCTTCCTTAAGGAGCCCATCATCCGATTTGTATTTCATTTATTCTGATATATTTTGCTTCTTCTCCATCCTGGAATCTGCACTGGCGCCTGGGGTGGTCCAGGCCCGGGGTCCTCTGTGAAGCCTGCAGCCAAGGAAGGCTGGAGAAAACAGACTGAGCAGTCAAATTCATTTTTACAAAATGGTTAAGTACCTGTTTCTGTTAAGACAGAGCCACAACTCTTTAAATCTTCCTCTTGGTCCCTGTCTGCAAATGGAAGGGCCCCAGAGAAAGGCCAGCTCATGGTGCTGGGGAGAGGAGAAACATTCAGATCCAGACCTGTGGGTGGCCAGTTTTGTTTTCTGTCACTGGGCACGTGACTGTGGATGCTTCTTGTCTATTCAACCCAGCTCACATTGGTGCTTGCCAGTCATCCATCCATCCGTCTATCCGTCCATCTATCCATCCATCCATCTGTCCATCCATCCACCTATCCACCCACCCACCCATCCATCATCACTGTGTTTATTCAGAGATGAGTACCACAGCCCCAGCTTTCAAAGCCCTCCATCTAGTATGAGAAGGAAGAATAGACGAGAGCTCTATGGCTTGTTGAGACAGTGATAAATAGTGTGATAGAGACATGTGTTGGGCAAAGGTTATCAGCACATAGAGGATGACTCCCAGACAAGTGACTTGTGACTTGGGTCATTAAGGACAAACAGGATTTTCCAACAGAACAAGGATTGTTTAGATTGGAGGAAGTTCTTGAAACAGTTAATGTGCAAAAGCTTGGAGACAGGGTAAACTGTGGCATGGTCAAGGGTTGGGACTGGGTCAGGCGGGCTGGAGGGCGGGGCAGGAAGGGACTGGGTATAGGTGGGGTGTGTGTTTGGTGGGGCAGGTGAGGATTGGGGTGGCAGTCGGGAGCAAAATGCCCCAAAGGGTGGGATTTGAGGCTGGCGAGGTTGAGCGCGGAAGCTCATAGGGTAGTTCAACTGCATTCTGCAGGGAATGGGGGCCTCTGCAGGATTTTGAGCAGGAAAGTAAGGAAGCCACATTTCTTTTTTATTTTTCTTTTTGCATTAGGGATTGAACCCGAGGGCATTATACCTCTGAGCTACACCCCCAGCCCCATTTTAATTTGAAACAGGGTCTTGCTAAGTTGCTAAGGGAGGGTCTCGAATCTGTGATCCTCCCGCCTCAGCCTGTACTGGGATTACAGGCATGCATCACTATGCCTGGCTGCCATATTTCTTTATTGGTCATTTTTTCTGTGACCAGTAATAAAGACATTCCAAGAAGTATAACTGGGGTGCTTCTTGCTTTTGTGGAGTTTAACGTTCCATTGAAATAGCACGTATACTTGGTGCCCTTCTCCCCCCTTCTCCTCAGGTGTGTCTGCTCATTGGCAACATGAATATCCCAGCCAGGGTTTCTCCAGGCCTTGAGCCTCCAGGCCTTTGAGCCGAGGCCATGGAGCCCTGATGAATTTGTCCTGTGCCTGGTCTCTCGCCTCTTGTCACTGGTTGGCGTTTGGCTATCGATGGCCACGCCCCTCCCTGAATTCCAACCCAGAGGCTCCTGACTCTTGAGCACTGGCACCTGTGGGCCCACCTGTGGTTAGTTAACTATAGACGACAGTTGCCTAAACTACCTCAAATCAGGTGTGTGGGACAGCTAGGAGGTCCCGGCTGGTCTCCACTGTCCCTCCTATGCCCCATGATCAAACCTTTGCCTCCTTCCTTCTTCCTATGGAGAACTGTCCAGAGCCCCCAAAGACTTCCTGATTGAATCATTCCTTCTCCGACAACTCATAGTCTGCAACAGACTAGACCAGTGGTCTTCAGCATTCTACTGAACTTGTGGGAAAAGCCAAAGGAGAAAGCAAAGATATGGGGATTGTTACAAACAGCAAGGTGAGGAGGAGCCACAGGGCCAAGGAGTTTAGAGGTGGGAGAGAGTACTGTGTAACTAAGGGACCAGCCAGTTCCCTTGAAACACTCAGCCAAGACTGCTCCCCCAAAGACCCCCATACCATGTGCCTTCTTCCTGCTGAACCCCAGATTACACTCTGCTGTTGCCCCCATCTGTGCTCCGAGGCTTTCCGGGCCTGCTCCTGCCCTCGCGCCCCCACCCACCGTAGGCAGTGCCCGGGTGGGTGGGACACAGGGGGCTTCCTCCCAGCCTCCGCAGCTGCAGGAGACCTCCCATCCCAGGACTTGCTGGTCCCAGGTCTGAATCTCCCACCCCGCAGGTCCTTCTGAACACGCACCGCTCTGGGTGTGTCAGCGCCTGACAAATTGCCATATGTCACCTGTGTGCTCTGCAGTTGGATGAAGTTGTTGGGAAACTGATGGACACAGTGCTCCATCTTCTGAAGGCTGATAGATACAGTAGCCCATCTTCATATGTCCTGTGAAGGGACGGACAGAACTGGATCCACCTGAAGCAAAACTGTAAGGTAAAGTTTGTCTTCAGTAATGGCTCCCAACCCTTTACTTGGGTGGGTCTCACCTTTCCTTCATCTATCCCTCCTTCCATGTGCAGTTTTAGGTCTGATGCCTGGCTATTGAGTTGTCCTATCAGACATAATTTATAAGAACACTCACATGGAAAAGGCCTTGCTTAAGCCAAGTGACTGACTGAGGTGTCACAGAATCACCTCCACACAGTGTCCCCCTGGGGCACTGCACCCCTCAGCACCTGCCTCAGGGGCATAGACTGGACAGATGGAGGGTGCTCTGTGACGGGCTTGAATGAATAAATGAATGATTGGAGGGTCCTTCGCTCTCTCCTATATCTTAACTACAGTTGAAACAGAGTTCTTATTTTTTCTTGTCAAAAAATGTAAATCCCTATGATCCTTATTTATTTATTTGTTTGTTTGTTTGTCTTCAGATGGGGGTCTTACAATGTTGCCCAGGCTGGTCTCAAACTCCTGGGTTCAAGCGATCCTCCTGCTTCAGTCTCCCGAGCAGTTGGGACTACAGGTAAGCACCACCCCACAGGGCTTGCAAATCCCTGAGATTCTTGAATAACAGTTCCTTCTCCTGGTATCAGAAGAAGGCGGTCTGTTCTAACATCTACAGAGAGGGGTACTCATAGTGCTCCTAGGAAACCTCACATGGGACAAATGATGCTAATTTATGCATATTTACAGGCAACCAGCTCTATATCGTAGTGAGCTACATAGCCTTGGAAGTTCAAAGTTAACCTTCCAACAATGGGAGCAGAATTTTAATTGAAAAAGGTAACGCAGGCATCTGGCAGATGTGGTTTGGTTCGTGGGGCATTCTATTATGGAATAATGTAATGACTCTAGCCATTGAAACAGATTCTTATTTAAATGAGATTTCACTTTTTTTCCCCCTAATGTAGAGAAAATAGCCTGTGTTTGCAATGCTTTTCAATGAACTGGGGTTTCTTTCTCTTTTTAAAAAATCCTAATTGATTTATTTTGTAATGCAATATTGCCTAACATTCATGGGCTCATTTGAATAAATTATTCATCAGCATACATTTTTTTTGTTGTTGTTTTAGTGACACACCAGCCCAGGCCTGCTTGGAGCCCCATCAACTCCCTTCCTGCCACAGAAGTGCAGGGACATGGTGCAGCCACAGCGAGCGGTTCGCATCAAAAGCCAGAGCGAGCCAGGCGTGGCGGTGCACGCTTATAATTCCAGTACTTGGGAGGCTGAGACAGGAGGATCTGGGTTCACGGCCAGCCTCAGCTACTTAGTGAGACCCTCCGCAATTTAGTGAGACCCTGTTTCAAAATAAATAACAAAAAATAGGGCTGGGGATGTAGCTCGGAGGTAGAGTGCTCCTGGGTTCCATCCCCAGTACTGCAAAAAAAAAAAAAAAAAAGCCAGAGCCAGTCACTCTTAACTAAAGGCACAAAAGACCGAGGGTATCAGTAAGGACACCTGATGGATCTTCTCTCTGAGGGAGGCTGACGGGTAGAGCAGGGAGGCAGCCCACTAGTGTGTATCTTACCTGTTACTGTCTTCCTTGAACTCTGGAGTGATATGAAGTTAGGCCCAACAGACATGCACACATATGACAACAGATTTGCTGATGACTTTGGTGGATGCAGTCATTTCTGTGAGTCCTGCTTTTCTGATTCAGAACACAGATTCGTAATGAGCACAGATGTTGGGGGCCTGTGACAAGTGCAAGGATCCATCAAATACTAGACCAGGGTGCGGGTTGCCATCCTTGCAACCTGGGAATGCTAAAGGCAGAGGGGCTCCTGGAGCCATGCTGGGTGGCAGCCAAATGTGAGACTGAGATAGGAATTTGGGGATACAGAAAAAGAAGGATATACCCAGTCTCTAAAGAACTGAGTTTCCAGGAACCCTTGGAATGCAGGAAACACCCAGGAATCTTTAAAATGTAAAACAAACAACTCTTGGGTAACCCAGCCCATCCTTAGACCACCCTCTTGGCCTGCACCCTTGACACATGTCCTTGCTTGCAAAAGTAACATGAAGGCAATGCGCATGCCCTGTAAAAACTGGCTCAAAATTGTGTAACTCCGCCCTGACTCTTCCTCTACTCCAGCCCTAGTTAATGTCCCTTTATAAATATTAATGCCCCACACCAATGGGGTTGGCATCTCTCCCTCTGGAGATGGCCCACATTCTCCCTTGGATATATGTTCCTTGCTTTACCCCAAAGCTTCTCACTCTCACGGGGCCTCATTCTCCCATGAATGTGTGTCTGCTTTCCTAGATAAATCTGCATCTCTGACTGGCACATTCTGAAATTCTTTTCCATCACATATGCCAAGGACCCCACTTGTCCTGAGTCAAGGTCCCCCTCTCCAGGAGTTCCTCTAGTGACAAGACCAAGAAACCAGTGGACTTTGGAGAGTGGGATGCCTGCGCCTGGCTTTTGGATCTCCAGGAATGGCTCTCTGGCCTTTCCAGGTGGGCAGAAGCTCAGGAGAAGCCCTGAGCCTGGGGAGGGGGGCTATGTGCTGCAGGACAGAGAGGCTGCAGCCTATCATGGATCTGGTCTTCACACCAACTGGCGTTTCAAGGTGGATGTGTCCCCTGGTTTATTCCCGGGTGAGCAGGACAGGGCTCCTTCTCTCCTCACCAAAGAAAATGTGGAGTCCTTTGGGGCCTCTGGCAGAGTCCTCGCTCCAGAACAGCTGTCAATCCCTGGAACAATCCCAGGATCAGCATGTTCCCCATGGGGCTCTCTTATTATTATTTTAAAATATTAATAGAACTAATTAAATACAGAGGTGCGCTCTAGCCCTAATCTGTGCCTTCTCATCTCTCTTCCCCTCCCTCCCTGTCCTCGCTGTGCCCGAGTATGTATTGTCAAAGCGTCAAGTGAGGAGGGAAGGAGAGAACCAGGCAGATAACGCAGCATTGGTATGCCAGGCGGAGGCTGCGGACACAGGGGACTTCTTTTAATCCAGTCCATTAATCAATTTCTTCGTAGAAATTGAATTAACTGTCTTTCATCAACATCGCATCCCAGGACTTGAAAACACTGTGTGCACACAGGAATGTAAATGCAGCGGGTGTCCTCCCCTTGCGGGTGAACCTGTGGGACTCCTGTTCTTGTTCTTCTGGTCCAGTGCATGGAGAGGGGAGGCCCTGACAGCCAGATGGGGCTGGCCTTGGCCAGGTCTTGCCTTGAACCTGGGCTCCAGGGGAGATACGGAAGCAATTTGCCATTTGTTTTCTTGCTCACAGACACTCAGGCTTCCAGCTCCCATCCCTCCTTCAACCTAAACATACTCGCCATTGAATATCAGTCTCACTGTAAGATTTTTCCCTTTGGGATCGAGTTGCATAATAAAACCACCCGCCCATGCCCTGCTGTACCCCGATTTGGGTCCTCAACCCCGGCGGAGATAAACCTCTTTCACGGGGTCAGCAGGCTCCAGCTTGCATGGGGTTATCTATCCATGCAGGTTTGAAAGGACCTCTCTCTGTCTCCGAGAGAACAATTTGGACACTTCCTTTTGCTTTAGATTTATTTTTTCAATTGGCAAACAAAAATTATACATATTTCTAGTGTACAATACGATATTTTGTAATATGCATACTGTGGCCTGGCTAAATCTAGCTCATTAACATCTTCATCACCTTACATAGTTATTTTTTTTGTGATAACATTTAAAATCCATTCTCATAGCAATTTTCAAGTATACAATACATTATTATTAACTACAGTCACCATGTAATACAATAGGTCTCTTGAATTTCTGGCTCCCACCATCCTACTCGCTGCTCCCGACTTTGACTTTTTTTAGATTCCACATTTATGTGGTATGTGTTGCGTGTGGTGTTTGTGTGTCTGTGCCTGGCTTATTTCTCAGGCATTTCTATGTGTGTCTGGAGATGCAGTTCCAAAGTGACGTCAACCACAGGAGGTGTCCTGTAGAGACTTGTATGAAGCAGATCCACTGTGACTGGTTACATATTTGAGTCCAGTGAGGCAGAATGCATGTACACATGTTACATGAAGTCAGTTTATTGCAGATAGGCAGCAGGGATAGCAGAATCCCAGGATGTGTTGTGAGCTGATCTCCCAAGCCTCAGGAAAGCTTGTGAAGAAGCGAGAGCCTCATCTGTGTGTGCTCCACTCCACCACAGCTGAGGGACTGCGGTAAATAGCCTGCCCTGGGTTTTATGCTCGGGGGGAAACATGGCTTGCTATTGGGGCGTTGGGCACAGAACAGAGCTTGGGCTCTTCTGGTCAGTCTCTTATCTCAGGATATTGCATTCCCCAGAACATCCTACATTTATTCTTAAGAACTACCAGAAAGAAAGGGTGGAAAACTAGGTTGGTCCAAGACCATCAGCAGCACCAATTTCAATATTTCACTCAGCTAATCAACTAACTAGTAGATATTGATTGGTCATCCATGGGATTCCAGGGTCTTTGTTGGGTCTCAATGGCACAAAGGTACAAAGCCCATTCAGTGGTTGCTCTACAGAAGCTGCTAATTTATTGGGGAGAGAAGAAGAACTCACAACACCCCTAATCAATGCATGTTAAAGTAGAAATTTGCAGTGTATGGAGTGGGCAGGGGGAGCAAAGAGGAAGGAATGATTTTGGCCATGAAAGAGGAGCTCTTGAAAGGGAAACAGATTATTTTCTCCAGGGAGGGAGGGATTAGACATGGATACCCAAAGAAATAATGCTATCTTCCCGCTCATTCCATTCTCCATTCAACAACCAGAAGAAAATATGATCATGTCATTCCCTAGTGGTGTTGCCCTGCTCTCAGAATAACACAGAACATTCTTTTCCAGGGAGGTCTCTCCAGCCATGTCTTCCCTGACAGTCACCACAGGGAAGGCTGGTGTGGCTTCACAGAGCCAGGTCCAGCCTCCAAGAGGGACACACCTGCTCTTCCTCTGCCTGGAATCCCCCTCCCCCAGCTCCTGTCCCTGCCGTTGCTTGATGGAGTTCTGAATCCTTCAGACGTTTTCCTGGTCTCCTACAGTGGGTCAGGCCTCCCAGCCACATCTCTGTGCAGCAGCCTATGCTTCTCTTTCTAGCAATGAGCACAGATCCCTCTGTTCTGGTTTCAACATGTCCCCAAACGTTTATGAACACAATCCCTAAATTCATACGCTGATGGTATTTGGAGGTGGGGCTTTTGGGAGGCAATTAGGGTTGGATGAGGTCATGAGGTTGGGGCCCCCATGGTGGTATTGGTGTCTTTAGTTGAAGAGAAACCTGAGCTGGCACGTTTGCTCTTTGGCCACGTGATGCCCTCCACCATGTTATGATGCAGCAAGAAGGCCCTCGCCAGATGGCGGGCCATGCTCTTGGACTTCCCAGCCTCTGAACTGTGAAAAATGTTTTTTCTTTATGAATTAAGCTGAGCGTGGTGGCATACTCCTGTAATCCCAGTACTTGGGAGGCTGAGACAGGAGGATCATAGGTTCAAGGCCAGTCTCATCAATAAGTGAGGCCCTCAGCAACTTAGTGAGACTCTGTTTCCAAATAAACAATAAAATAGGGCTGGGGGTGTAGCTCAGAGGTAGAATGGCCCTGGGCTCAATCCCCAGTATGACAAAAAAAAAAAAAAATCAGTCTCAGGTATTCTGTTGGATCATCAATATAAAATTCTCCGGATCTGATGTGCCAAGAAAGGGGGGACTGAATCTGTTTGGGTCACTTTGGTAGAGTCAGGCCCTGGCCCATGGTAGATGCTTAATGAATGCCCCACGGGTATTTGCTGGATGAATGAGAGAAGCCGCATGTGTAGAGAGGCTTGCCCGAGGAGACAGTGAGAGCAGTCGGCGCGCAGCTTGCTCAGCACTGATGAGCAGCCTCGCAGTGCAAGATTGGAGGAGACTGCACGTCACACTAAGGGGTTTGGACTTCATCCTGCAGGCAGAAGGAACCAGGGAAAGCTTATAAGCACAAGAGTGACTTAACTTGATTTGTGTTTCAGAAATATAACTCTAGGGCACTTGATTCCAGAGTGAACTACCCGGAGTTGGCTCTTATTTGATTTCCCAAGTTCTCACTTTTCCAGTTGAGCAAAGTAAAGGAAAACACGTTTGGGGTTTCAGTGGTGGGCAGGTTCATAACTCGATAGGTGTGCCCTATATTCTACCTGTGTCTCTCCCATCCCCCCCCCCTCCGCTGCTTTTCATGACCTGCTGCTCCACCTCATAGTTGTGTCCCTCCAGCCTTTAGGGCTTGGGTTGCCCCAGCCCTCTGCTTCCAGCACCCTCTCTACCCGTCTCTCCCTTTCCCCATACTATCTGTCTTTCTGGGCCCAGATCAACACCCGATTTCTCAGAGGAGCCTCTCTGACCACTGCAGGCCACCTTGCTCTATGGAACTCAGAACTCACTCATGTCCTCTGTCCCTCGGAGACTCATAGAGCCAGAGGACAGGCTGCAGAGGTCACTGGGGACCATCTCCTCAGGATGGCCACTGAGGAGGAATGAATCATTAGGGTTATGCAGCTGGGGAGCAGCAAAACCAAGACTAGATTTCAGATTGTGTGTTAGTCAGCTCTTCATTACTGTAACAATATACTTAAGAATTAACTCAAGAAGAAGAAAGGTTTATTGTGGCTCACAGTTTTGGAGGTTTCAGTCCATGGTCGGTCGGCTCCATTGCTTTTGGTCCTGTGGTGAATCAGTGCATCATTGCAGAAGAATGTGGTAGAGGAAGCTGCTCACCTCATGATAGCCAGGAACTAAGAGAGAGGAAGAGACCAGAATCACACAGTCCTCTTCAAGGGCACACCCCTAATGACCTAATACCTCTCTCTAGGCCCCAATCCTTCTTTTTAAAAGAATTTTTTGTTGGTGCATAGTAATTATACATTGTAGTGAGGTTCAAAGTCATACAATAAACATACACACAGGTCTTGGTATATTTCCTTTCAGGCCCCCACCCTACTCCCTCTCCTCTGGATACATAAGAGTGAGATTGGTACTGATACCTTCATACCCTCCCTGTCTGCGGCTGCTTCCCTACACACACCCCACCCTGTGAGGGGCTGCTTTTCAGTGGCCCTGACTCTTACTTGGTGTAGTGACATTGGTCTTTCCCCCATGCTCCCTCATGCCCCATGGCAGAACTGGCTTCCTGTTGTTATTGATCTCTTATCCCTTGTTGATTTCTCTGTCATGATCCCTTTACTAATTTCTCCTTTGAGCCTGCTGTTTTCTGCTGGGACCTGATCTGATACAGGCCTTAAGGAAATTCATAGAAATAGACTAGTGAGGAGGAAGAGATACAGGACTAAGTATCTTTGGCAGCGATGTAAGATACTGAGGAACAGCTGTGCACGCACGGTGTTACAGAGCCTGGGGTGAACATGGGGGCGAGGGTGGGCAGAAGAAAGTGTTCTTCTGAGGAGGCCCATCCTCCCCATTCTTAGATGGCCGTAAAGGGGTCATCTGGTGTG
>PVJS01046702.1:0-15709 GCA_004027185.1 Glis glis
GGCCTCACTAAGTAGCTGAGGCTGGCCACGAACCCGTGATCCTCCTGTCTCAGCCTCCCAAGTACTGGGATTACAAGTGTCTGCCACCACGCCCGGCTCCATAACTCTACTTTTCTCAAAGGGTTTTTTTTTTTTTTTTGCCGTAATGGGGATTGAACCCAGGGGCATTCTACCTCTGAGCTACATCCCCCAACCCTATTTTTTATTATTTATTTTGAAACAGGGTCTCACTAAGTTGCAGAAGGTCTCACTAAGTAGCTGAAGCTGGCTGCGAACCTGGATCCTCTGGTTTTAGCCTGCCAAGTACGGGGATTACAAGCATGCGCCACCACGCCCGGCTTACACACTTTTAAGAGTCACACAGATTTCTTATTCTTTTTCCCCAAAGAACTTCATGAGCCAATTCATCTTGATGAGGTAGATGACCTTGGAAAGGAAGTTCCATAGTCCCATCACCCAGCAAGCTCATGTTTCCATTCTCTCCCTTTGCCTGTTATCTTTTTCCTCTTTTCCGTGCTGTACCTTCACATGGTTCCAAATCTCTCCCGAAATCCTAAATGCATCAGCATTTCTGCACTGTCAGAGCTTGTGTTCCAGTTAATTCTTGTCCAGCCTTTAAAGGCAGTGGGATTTCCTTCCTGTGTGAGTTCAATTTGTCCAGGGCTCCATGAAGGGCAGTTATATAAATGAAGCATACTCCTTGGATTTTGACCCAAGATACAAAAATTATCCTTGCATCCAGTGTTTGCTTAATCTGGGGGTAGGCTTTGCCACCACTATCTCACTGGGTCCTTTCCACCCCACTATAGAACAGGGGCTGCTCTGTCCCCATCTTATGGATGAGAAAACAGGTCTGAAAAGGGAGGCGACTAGCCTAAAGTAGTAGCGCTGCTTTATCAAGATGAGTTTTATTGAAATGTAGCCTTTTCCTGTTTTCTGATCAATCCCAGTCTTTTTTCCCCCTCTGTGGTGCTGGGGATGGGACTCATGCTAGACACGAACTAGCTCAAACACATGCTAGGCAAGCACTCTACTACTAGTTATACCCCCAGCCCTCAGCACCTGAGCTATCTCCTAAGGACAGGGACGCCATCTTCTCCCACCACCCCTGATGCCCCAGCACAGGGCTGGACATCCAGTCAACCCTCGGTGGGTCTGGTTGGATGCAGATGGTTGAACTAGGTGATGTTTCTAAGTCCTAGGACCCCAGGGGATGCCCCATTCATTCATTCCACAAATATATTTAGTGTGTACCTACTATGTGCCAGGTACTGTTTCAGACCTTAGGGATAAAGCAGTGAATAAGACAAAAATCCCTGTCCTTGTGGACCTTACATTCTGGTGGGGAGGGAGAGAACAAATGAATAGAATATATCATGTATTCAATATATACAGCAGGAAAAGGGGATAGGAAGCATTGGGGAGGATTATAATTTTTAGACTTAGGAGGGTCTCGCCAAGCAGATGAATCTGTAAAGACCTGCAGGAGTTGAGGGCAGGAGCCATCATCTTCTGCCTTCCGGCAGCGCTGCCCACCTCTCTCCAAGGACCTTCGCCTGCCCTCACCTGGGTGAGGCCCAGAATAGAGTTGTGAAGTCACTGACACAATCATCAGACATTGTCCCCCTCTCAAGACTCCATAATAAACTCATTCCTACTAAGGTCTAAGCAGTTGTTCACGGAGAACCCCTGGGGATAGGGGAGCCAAGTTCTAAGAAGTCCCATGAAGGAAGCCAGCTCGGGAAGGGCCCTCGGGATGGGAACCACTCCTCCTCCCTGCCTCTCTCCCTCACAGAGATTGAGTCTCACATTATAAAGCAAGAAGATATACTTAATGGCAAAGAGAATGAGATTAAGGAGTTGCAGCAAGTTATCAGCGAGCAGAAACAGATCCTCAGGTGAGGGGCCTGGCCAGGCTGGGGGTTGTTGATGGACGTGGGGAGCCTGACCTCTGGCCCCTACCCTGGGCTGTCTGTAGCCCACGACCAGCCAGCTGGCTCCATTGCAGGAATCATATGTCTGACTTCCGGATCCAGAAGCAGCAGGAAAACTACATGGCCCAGGTGCTGGACCAGAAGCATAAGAAAGCCTCAGGAATGCGGCAGGCCCGCAGCCACCAGCATCTCAGGGAAAAATAAAATGGTCATCACCTTCCTATTCTCAGGCTGTCATGCCCAACCTCTGCCTTCTCTATTTTGGGGAGTCCCTAGCCCTACCCTTCCCATCCACGTGGGCCCCCTCACCTCAGGCCTAACCTCCAGGGAAGGGGCAGCAGTCACATGCCTGCCTGCCTCCTAGGTCTTGGAGGCTGGAAGTCACCAGGGTCTGGGTGGGGGGACCGCCCTTGGCCCTTCACCTGCCAGGCCACTCCTGGGCTCAGAAGGGGATGCTGCTGGATCCTCCAGCCCCTGCTACTTCCCTCCCTCCTGTAGCAGGAGGGTCCATGGGGTAGGGCTTACAGTGCAGAGGAGGAGCTGGCTCTTTGTCAGCTATCTGGCACCACTCCTTTTGGTATTTAATCCTTTCCTAGATAAACAGCTCTGGTTACCCCAATGTCATCCCACCCCACTCCTAGCACTCTGATAAATTTAACGTTCACCTTGGCTATAGGACAGGACCTGTTGTGTTTGTATGAGAAACCCTGACCGAAGAATTGAAAGACAGTGAGTTTCAGGACCATCAGTTGCCATCACATAACAAGAGTATCATCAGCCGGGCCTGGTGGCAAACGCATGTAATCCCAGTACTTGGGAGGTTGAAATAGGAGGATCACAGGTTCAAGGACAGCCTCAGCAATTTAGCAAGACTTTCAGCAACCTAGCCAGACCCCGTTTCAAAATAAAACTAAAAAATAGGGCTGGGGGTGTAGCTCAGAGGTAGAATGCCCCTGGGTTCAATCCCCAGTACAAAACAAACATGTGAGTCACATTTGTATGTACCTTCTTACACACGCACCACCAAAATTCCTCAGCCTTCATGAGCAGGAGGCACAACATTGGGTCTCTTTAAAGCATGAACAGGCTGGGAAGGGGCCTTGGCTTGCTCAAGTTGCACAGGCAGGGCCACATGTGACTGACAGGCTAGATCCTTTCTAAAGCCATCACTGGCTGTGCCCTAGGTGACCATGGGGACACCCAGGCAGGAGACCCATGAGGTGGAGTTAGGTTTGTCTAGTGTAGCCTCTGCTGGGTCATTGTGTGGGGGAGTGCACTGGAGGGGCCTGTGCTCTCGCTGAGGGCCACCTGAGGCCTGAGTCATAGCAGGACCTTGAAGCCAAAAGTTGAAGGGCAAGTGGTGCCCATTGTCATAAGACAATGACAGATGGTGGCTGCGTCCCCACCAGTGCCTGCGTCCCCACCAGTGCCTGTTCCCTGGACAGGACCAGAGGTTATGGGGGCTTTACAGGGGACCACAGGAGGGTTCCCAAGGACATATCTGGGCTGGGCACTGAGGCAGCACCTTCCTGAGGTCCCAGCATGACTTTTGGAGTGGGGAGGGGAGTCCTCTCAGAATGCTCTATCAAAGGTTGTATGCGTGCCTGGTAGGGGGTGACTTGGGTCCTGGAAGTTCTTGAGCTTCAGCCCTGGGGAAGGGGAAGCTGTGAGAGGGCCGGAAAGGGAGGGGGAGGTTGCCCTGAGACCTGAAGATGCTGGGGCCCGAGGGGAAGATGAAGTTGCCAGCAAGACCTGAGTTTCTTAGCCTGAAAATCTGGTTTCCTGGCTCACACCCTGAAACACACAATGTAGGCTTGACCTCAGGCAAGTCCTGCTGGGCCAAAGTTTCCTCACCTGCTGCAGGTGGAGTTGGGTCTGGCTACTGTCTCCAAAGTTGGGCCTGCCCTCCTTTCACCTGCCTGTCAGCCAAAGTCAGCGGTACCCTCCCGGCTGCTCCGCAGGTGCTGCAGGAGCCCGTGGTTTGTCACAGGGCTTGCGAGGTAGGGCTCAGCTGCTGCTAGTGCCGCTGCCTCGCGAGTGGACGCGGCCACTTTAAGGCTCTTTGACCCCACGGCATCCTCGGGCAGGGCGGGGACAGTGCAGGCGCCACCAGCGGAGGCACTGCCAGGGAGATAGTGCGCGGCGTCCGGCCCACCATGCTGACCGCGCTCGCCCCGCCAGGGCTCCCGAGGCGGCTGCCCGCGGCCCCCGCGCAGCGCCAGGATTCCTCCGGTTCGTCGGGCTCCTACCACACAGCTCCGGGTTCTCCAGAGCCCCCGGACGTTGGGCCGGACGCAGAAGACCAGGAGAATTGGCCCTGGGTGGCCCCTAGGTTGGGGGCGGGTGCGCAGCCTCGCCTGTCCGTCAGCGCCCAGAATAGCCGCCAGCAGGACTGGCCCGGCTCGGGTTTCCGGCGAGGCGCGGACTCCGGCCCGCAGCCACCCCTGCCCCAGCTGCGCATGCTGCCGTCGGGGGAGATGGAAGTCATCTTCGGCGCCGGGCCTCTGCTCGGCCACACGGACCCGAAGGATCGAGAAGTGCGGCAGCTCACGGCTCCAGCCGTCAGCAGCCCCTCGCCGCGGGGGCCGGCGTCTCTCGCCCCTGTCCCACCGCAGCCCCAGGCTCCCGACGGTGGCGCCCGCTGGGCCACCTACCTGGAGCTGCGGCCCCGCGGGCCGAGTCCTGCGGCCTCAGCGCAGTTCGAGTGTGTGGAGGTGGCGCTGGAGGAGCGCACGGCTCCCGTCAGGCCGCGGACGGTGCCGAAGCGTCAGATCGAGCTGCGCCCTCGGCCCCAGAGTCCCACGCGGGCGGCCGGCGCGCCGCGCCCCCGACTGCTGCAGCGCACCGGCTCCCTGGACGAGTCACTGAGCCGTCTGCAGGCTGCTGCGGGCCTCGTGCAGACGGCGCTGGCCAGAAAACTGGGCCCCACTGCGGTGGCCCCGAACAGCACAACCCTTAGGCTCCTGGGGCGGCCCGAACCTCCGACTCGGGAAACGGACCGCAGCACCCAAGTGGTCCTGGAAGAGGCTAGGTCTCGGCCTTCCCGCGCACAAGACAGTGCGGCCCGCACTAGAGCCCTGCGGCCTTGGCCCAGTCTCCGCGAGCGCGCGATTAGGCGCGACAAGCCCGCGCCCGGGACCGAGCCGCTGGGTCCTGTTAGTTCCAGTATCTTCCTTCAGTCAGAGGAGAAGATCCAGGAGTCACACAACCAGGTACCCAAGACTCGGTGCCCTCGAGAGACTCCTGATCGAACCTTACCGAGGGCACGCAGTCCACCTTTGGAGCCTAGAGCCCCCTGGAAGGTTCCAGGCAGGGCTGTGAGGCCCAGGAGCCCATCCCCGCCGTGGCAGGCTCCAAATGGGGCGGAGCAGGGTCCTCACTGTCCATCCCCTCAGAACCTGCCCCCGTGGGATCGGACTGTTTGGAGGGTGAGTAGCCCGTCCTTCCCTGAAGCATCCTCCACGTGGGAAAATCGGAATCCTACCGTCGAGGGAAATGCCGGCAGGAGGAGCCCTTCCCCTCCAGCTCTTTCCCAAGGGGATCAGGGTGTCGCGAGAGCAAGGAGCCCATCCCCAGAAACTCCTTCCCTGTGGGAGGTTCCACATCCCGCAGCCGAGAGTGCGGTAGAGAGGGCGAGGAGCCGGTCCCCACCGGCCTCGTTCCCATGGGAGGCACTAGATTATCCTATTGGAACGCGGAGCCCATCGCCCCAAGAAACATGGGGTCCCGTGGTGCAGGGCTCGTCCACAGCATTCACGCGGGAAGCTGTGAATGGCGTAGCTCAGGAGTTGGCGCCGCCTGCACCATCCGCACGCGGGACTCCAGAACTAACAACGGCGCAGAGTGCGCGCACACGGGAGATCCCGGACCTTACCTTCCCAGGCTGCGAGCCGTCGCCGGAGACAGAAGGGTCTGACCCAGCCCGCAGTCACCTCGTGGGCACCGGGGACGCCGACGTGCGCCCAGAAGCCTTGGGCTCTGGAGAAGCGGCCTCTGCACGCCCGCGAGTGACAATCCCCCGGCCGCGAGATGTACGCAAGATGGTGAAGACCACGTACGCGCCGAGCTTCCCAGTGGGGAGCCCGGGCTCCAGCATGCCTGCGCCTGCTGGCGATCCCTGCGGGGAGGAGGGCGGCGCGTCCCCACCGCCGGCGCCCCGGGCGCAGGGGTCCCCCGCCCCGGCTCACTACACTTCGGTTTTTCTCAAGGACTTCCTGCCGGTCGTGCCGCACCCCTATGAACCTCCAGAGCCGTCCCCCGCCACGGTGCCACGGGCCGCCTCGCAGCCCAACGGGGCGGTGCGGCGGCGGGCCGAGAACAGCACGGCGAAGCCCTTCGCGCGCTCTGAGATCCGTCTGCCTGGTGCCCTGGCCGGAGGCCGGCGGCCGGAGGGGACCCCGGGCGTCCGCGCGCGCGGCCCGGGGGGAGAGCACCGGGACGCCGAGGCCCAGCGCCTCCCGGACGGCGAGGGCCGGGCCAGCCCCGCACGCGGCGCTCGCGCCTCACCCCGGCGGTCCCCTGCAGGGCCAGCTTCCCCCCCGGCACACCCCGACTCAAGCCCAGGGGTAGCTCCGAGACCGGAGGCGCCCCTCGCCGCCCCCGTCCAGGCGCCCCTCCCGCGGGAGCCCCCGGCGCCAGCCCCGCGCCAGCCGCGAGCGGCGTCCGCACCTCCCACCGACCGGCCCGCGCCAGGCCCCCTCCAGGGCGCGTGCAGGCCCGCGGGAGCCGCGCACCCCGGGAAGGTGCTGGTGGACCCCGAGAGCGGTCGCTACTACTTTGTGGAGGCGCCGCGGCAGCCGAGGCTGCGGCTGTTCTTCGACCCCGAGAGCGGGCAGTACGTGGAGGTGCTGCTGCCGCCCTCGTCCCCGGGGTCCCCCCGCCACGTCTACGCCCCGCTGGCCCTGGGGCCTGGCCTCTACCCGCCCGCCTATGGGCCTATTCCAGGCCTCTCACTGCCGCCATCCCCCGGCCCGCCGGTCCTAGGCAGCCCCCAGCAGCCCTGGGCCTCCGAGGCGGGGCCCCTGGACCGGCTGTACTACCTGCCGGTGAGTGGGACCCCCAGCCCGGCTCCGCCTCTGCTCCTCTATACTCCGCCTTCCAGCTCGGGGCCCTCGCAGCCCCGCAAGGGCTCCGTGTTCCCATTGTGAGGCTCCAGGGCCTGATCCCCGTGGAGTTGGGGCCCCGAGATGGATGGCCTTGGAGGTTCTGGCTTCCAGTCCCCTGCCCTCCCGTCCCATCACCGCTTTGGTCTGTCCCAGCCAGTTCACAGGCCAGAAGTGACCTTCAGAGAATGTATTTGAGACCTCCCTGACTGATGGATCCCAGGAAGTGGATAGGTATTTCCTCGGCCAACAAAAATGTCTATCCTGCCGGGTGTGGTTGTGCACGCTTGTAATCCCAGTACTTGAGAGGCTGAGACAGGAGGATGGCAGGTTCGCGGCCAGCCTCAGCTACATAGTGAGGTCCTCTGGAACTTAGTGAGTTTCAAAATAAAGAATTAAAAATAGGGCCAGGGGTGTGGTTTGGAGGTAGAATGCCCCTGGGTTCAATCCCCAGTACTACAAAAAAAAAAGTATATCCCTTTCCCAAGCATTCTCAGGTTGTAGTGTGTCTTTGTATGTGTGTATGCAGGCAAGCAAATATGTAAAAGTGAGGAGCCAGCCCGAGGAGGTGTTGGGGCTCCCCAGGGGGCTCCAGGAATGGAGCAGCAGGGACAGGGCCCTCCTGGAAGTGGTGAGCTGTCTGTCCCTCCCTGAAAGTGGGTCCTGGTGGTTGATGTGGAGCAGGCCAGTGGGTGCTGTTGTGATGAAGGGGCAGGACTCTTATCAAACCCTTTCTTTGGAAGAGGAGCTGAGTCTGGCCTGAGAGGCTATGGAGGCAGGAGTCAAGTGCGGCCCCCAGGCTGAATCTGAGTCTGAGAAGGGGAGTTGTGGGGACTGCAGGTGGAGGTGGAGCAAAGAAGTAACATAGGGAGGCCCGTGGAGGGTTAGCCTGGAAATTGGGGGTGGGAGTGCTGGGGTGAGGTGGACCCTGGTGGTTGTGGTCAACTCCTCTCTGACTGGCTTCTCCTGAGAGCCCTCAGAGCTGAGCTGGCTCATCTTAGGGGTGGGGGCTTCAGCCACTCCCACCCAGGAAGAGGGCAGGTGAAATGAGTCACCAAGAAGGGCTTGCAAGAGGGAGAAAGGTGGGGCTGTTGTCCCAGGGGAACCTCTTGAAAGCCCTGGGTGGCTGAAGGGCGGGTTGAGCTGCTAGTTGGGAGGGATGCCCTTGCATGGGGTAGGCCAGAGGGGTCTGAAGCTTTCATTTGGTTCACTCCCCCAGGAACAGATGTGGCAACAATGCCCAGAGAGGGGCCCTGCAGGGTGGTCACAGCACAGGGAGGGACAGGACCCAGACCCTGTGCTCCAACTGCCCTGAGAGTCCAGGAGCCTCTGAGGAGCTCTGGGGCATCTGCACGACGGTCTGCATGGCTGGGCCTGGGCCTGGCTGACTGGGGTGTGATGCGATACATTTGGGGAAGCAGCGTCAGAGATGGGGATCATGCCTTCCTGTTCCAGGCCTGTGAGGGCCTAGTCTCATGGAGTCCCTGTCCTTGCCCTACACTGGAATAACCTGGACATCTCTTGGCCAGGCACACTGGTCCTGATGGCATGGAGGGCCCTAGCTGCCTCACTTCATCCTGGTGTGCAATAAATGGCTGACCATGAACCATGGTGGCTGAAATGATGACTGGTGTAAGGTGCTTAATTTCCTGCTGCGGTCTCTTAACACCTTCCACAGTGCCCTTCCATGCCTGGGTACAGCCTGGGACCAGGGGATGCTGGGGTCGGAGAGAACATGTGCCTTCACGCACTATGACCTCCCTGCCTCAGTGAACCTTTGTCCCAGGGAGGGAGCCCTAGGCTGCCACCACACTGTGGCCATATTCCTCCTGGTGGCTGAGTGACCTGTGGGCTTTGGGGGTCAATCAGGCTTGGATTCTAATCTCAGCATGGCCCCTCTAGCTGGAGCCATGCTGAGATTGGCTCTAGCTGGCCACTTCTCTCTGAGTCTTTAATTTTACTATTTTTGGGGGGGGGCTACTGGATATTGAACCCAGAAACATTCTACGTTTGAGCTATGCCCCCCAGCCCTTTTTTTAAATTTTGAAACAAGTTTCACTAAGTTGCTGAGGCTGGCTTCAAACTTGTAATCCTCATGTCTCAGTCTCCCAAGTACAGGCATGCATCACCATGCCCAGCTTTCTCTCTGAGTCTTTGTGTGTGTATGTGTTACCGGGGATGATGGAACCCAGGGGTCTTCTACCTCTGGGCTACACCCCAGACCTATTATTTGGAAACAGGGTCTTGCTAAGTTGCTGAGAGCTAAATTGCTAAGCCTGGCTTTGAATCTGCCATCCTCCTGTCTCAGCCTCCCAAGTACTGGGATTGACACCACACCCAGCTTACTGTCATCTTTATTCTGTCCCTGAGGACATTAAGACTCAGAGAGAGCACCAGGCATGGTGGCGGCCATGCAGTTTCATGTGGCCAGCCTCAGCTACTTGTGAGGACCTCTGCAACTTAGTGAGACCCCATTTCAAAATAAAGAATAAAAAAAGCCGGGTGTGGTGGCGCACACTTGTAATCCCAGTACTTGGGAGGCTGAGACAGGAGGATCAGGGTTCTCCGCCAGCCTCAGATACTTAGTGAGGCCCTCCACAACTTAGTGAGACCCTGTTTCAAAATAAAGAATAAAAAATAGGGCTGGGGGTGTAGCTCGGAGGTAGAATGCCCCTGGGTTCAATCCCCAGTATCGCAAAAAATAAAATAAAATAATAAAGAATAAAAATAGGACTGGAGGTGGAGCTCAGAGGTAGAATGCCCCTGGCTTCAATCCCCAGTACCACACACACACACAGAAAAAAGACAGTAACCAACCACCTCCCCCCACAAGGTGCTCAGCACAGTGCCGGCCACGTGGTCAAATCACAGCATGTGGTTGCTCTCAGGTCCTCTCCTTGCATCACTGTTCCCTGTCTGTGAAATGGAACTGAGTTGGCTAGAGCCAGGGTCCTGCTACAGAAAGGGCACACGTGGTGTCTCTGGGGCCCTGGGGGAGGGGAGAGAGCAGGAGGGGTGAGGTGTTGGTTCCCCATTGGTCTGGGCCAGAGGCATTCCCCCCTGTGTGCGCACGCGCACACACATGTACATCTACACCCCAACCACAGCACATGCTCACTGAGCTGCTAGAGGCCATGAGGCTGTCACTGCCACTGCTGCTGCTGTTGGGAGCCTGGGCGGTCCCAGGGGGCCTTGGGGACAGGGCCTCTCTCTCAGCCACTGCCCCACAGCTGGATGATGAGGAGAAGTACTCAGCCCATATGCCTGCTCACCTGCGCTGTGACGCCTGCAGGGCTGTGGCCTACCAGGTGAGCCCCTCAGTGGTCCCCCTGTCCCTGCCTGGACCCCTTCTCAGCCAGACCCCACCTCCATTCCTCCACTTTGCTCGTCCACCCCCACCACCGAGCACTAGGCCCCAGGCTCAGCCTTCCATGATGTTGCCATTCACCTTGCCTCGGTTTGCCCATCTGTCTACCCAGAGAACAATCTGAGACACCCCCACCATATCTGGAGACCCTGAGGAATCACTCGCTTATCCTCTCAGACCCCTCCCTTTCAGGCCCATCCTCTGGTCTGGACTCTCCACAGACCCTCGGGTGCCTTTGGATACATGTACAGTACCCAGGGGACATGTGTTAAGTGACACGTGTGAGTGTGTGTGTCTCAGTGCACACTTGCCTCTGTAGAGCCTGCCTGTGCACGGGCTGGAGTGCCTGTGTCACTGAAGAGTAAGCTCTGATGTTTTCATGTTTTTGTGGTTTAGCATGTGCTACTGGGCAAGTGTGCCCTGGGGGCAGTGCCCAGGCCTACCTCAGTATTTCCCGCTTCATCCCAGGAAAAGGATGCTGCCTCAATTGGCCCAGTCCCAGCTTTGGGGACGTGGGACAGTAGTCCTGTAGCCTGCTTCCAGCTCCAACGGCTCCCTCGCCACCTCATTACCCCCAGAGACTTAGGCTCCCATCCTCCCCTTCTCTCCACAACTGATCAGTAGTCCCAAAACCCTGGCTTCCAACCCCTCACTGTTGCAGATGTGGCAACATCTGACAAAGGCAGAGGCCAAGCTTCATACCCCAGCCTCCAGGGGGCAGCAGGAGCTGAGTGAGTCGGCATACACAGACATCCTGGACCGGAGCTGTTCCCAGGACTGGCAGGAGTGAGTTTCCAATCTGCCTCCCTTCTCCAGGGCAGGGTTGGTGGGTACAGGGCCCACTCTCCCACTCACCACACCACTCTCCATGAGGGATCTAGCCAGAGAGAGGGGGCTGGTTGGGATGAAGTCCAGGCTCTGGGACAGTGGGGGAGCAAATGGCCAGCAGAAAGTCACTGTGTGAATCCAGGCGTGGTGGTGCACGCTTGTAATCCCAGTACTTGGGAGGCTGAGACAGGAGGATGGCAGGTTCGCGGCCAGCCTCAGCTACTTAGTGAGGCCCTCTGCAACTTAGTGAGGCCTTGTTTCAAAATAAAGAATAAAAAATAGGGCTGGGGGTGTAGTTTGGAGGTAGAATGCCCCTGGATTCAATCCCCAGTACCACAAAAAAAAAGAAAGACGGAAGAAAGAAAGAAAGAAAGAAAGAAAGAAGAAAGAAAGAAAGAAAGAAAGAAAGAAAGTCACTGTGTGGCCTTAGGCCAGGGGCTTTCCCTGTCTGAGCTACAATGCCCAGAGTGCCTCGCGTGGTGTGGAAACAGGTCCCTCCCTGGCTGGACTCCCACCAATGCTATACCCTTCACCTTCCAATTGCCACCAGCTACGGGGTCCGAGAAGTGAACCAGGTGAAGCATCTCACGGGCCCAGGGCTTAGCAAGGGGCCGGAGCCAAGCATCAGCGTGATGATCACAGGAGGCCCCTGGCCCATCAGGTGATGATGGGGGTGGGGAATGGGACGGATCCTTGAAGCCTTGGTTTGCCTCCCACTTCCCCATGGGTTGGGAAGAGTCTGAGGCTCCTGCTGGTTCCCGTAGGCTCTCCACGACATGTCTGCAATACCTGGGAGAGTTCGGAGAAGACCAGATCTACAAAGTCCACCAACAAGGTCAAGGGGCTCTGGAGGCTTTGCTGTGTGGGGGTACCAAGGGGGCCTGCTCGGAGGAGGCACCAGCCACAAGGGAAGAGCTCTAGTATACAACTCCTTCTGCCCCTTGAAAGAAGCTGGGGCCTCCTCTGGATCTTCCCCCATTGTCTCTGCAGGTGGCTGGAGGACAGAGAGGTGCTGCCCTTAGCTCTCTCTCCTCCTCCACTCTGGGGCCCTGGGGCCTGGGAGGGACAAGACCTTCCTCTCTGGACCCAAATAAAACCCAGTAACCTTGACTCCTCTCTGCAAAAAGTGTTTGAGGGCTGGGAGGACAGACATTGGTGTTTCTGCTGTTGTCCCTCCTAGAGAGGGCCAAACAGACGTTGCTGCAACTCCTCAGAGGTGTGAGACAGCTGGCATGGCTGGAAATGTGAGTGAGCTATGAAGGGCGTGTGGAGCAGCCACGCGCACAGTGACAGCCCAGATCCATCAGGAGGGAGGCAAAGCAAGGAAAACCGCAGGCAGCCACCTTGTGGCCACGGTGAGGCATCCACTCCAGGCCGGCTGTGGCTCCCAGGATGCGTTGCCCTGCTTGATGCCAGTGACCTCACTCTGCCTCTGACCTCAGCCCTCGGTGCCCATCTGGGACAAGGCAGGACAGGGTTCCTGGAACCAGCTGAGTCAGCATCTTGGCTCCACCCTGCTCTTTTCAGAAATTCTTTTTTTTTTTTTTTTGTGGTACCGGGGATTGAACCCAGGGGCATTCTACCTCTGAGCTACACCCCTGGCCCTATTTTTATACTTTATTTTGAAACCGGGTCTCACGAAGTTGCAGAGGGCCTCACTAAGTAGCTGAGGCTGGCTGCGAACCCAGATCCTCCGGTCTCCGCCTCCCAAGTACTGGGATTACAAGCATGCACCACCACACCCGGCTTTCTCTTCAGAAATTCTGAAGAGAGCCCTGGGCCCCACCTGGGTCTGGGAACCGGGCCAGGGAGCACTACACTTTGTAGCTTCCTTCCTGCGTGTTTCTGACTCATGGGTACCCTGGAAGGTGGACAGAATACACTCAACTCCCCACTTGACGGACGCAGAAGCTGAGGCTGATACAACAGAAGAGGCTCAGGCCCCGTCCCAGGCTGAGCAGTGGTAGGGCTGGAAGGGGATTCAGACTTTGGGGCTGGTGCAAGGTGCACTGCTGGAGGAATGGGGGAGTACCAGACAGGTCTGGACCACTCCAGCTGCCCTGGGAGCTCCTTGGAGTCCCAGCCCCCATATCCCATCATCTGTTCTAGGCTCTGCCTGGGGTCCCTCCTTCCCTAGCTCTCGCCCCTGGAAAGAACCCCCAGGTACTACGAGGGAAGCCAGGGCCCAAGGAACTGAGCCATGAGGCGTATAAGGTGTGGATATGGGGACGGGGTGCCTGTGACGAGGACCTGTGACCCTGTGTTATGTATGTCACAGGAGAAGCGATGATTCCAAGAAGGGTCCAAGGAGTTCCCAGTGAGGGGGGGGACTCTACTTGGGACCAATGGGGTCTTTGGCTTACCTGATGAAAAACAATTTCAAGCCGGGCGTGCTGGTACACGCTTGTAATCCCAGTACTTTGGGAGGCAGAGACTGGAGGATCCGGGTTCGCAGCCAGCCTCAGCTCTCTCTCTCTCTCTCTCTCTCTCTCTCTCTGCCTGTCTCTCTCTCTCTCTCTCTCTCTCTCTCTCTCTCTACTTAGTGAGGCCCTCCGCAACTTCGTGAGACCCGGTTTCAAAATAAAGTATAAAAAATAGGGCCAGGGGAGGTAGAATGCCCCTGGGTTCAATCCCCAGTACCGCAAAAAAAAAAAAAAGAAAGAAAGAAAGAAAAACAATTTCAGCATATGCCAGTCAGAGGCATAGACAGGCTTATTTAGGAAAGCAAGTTAAGGGAGAATGTGGGCTATCTCAAGAGAGATTTGGGGGATAAAGCAAAAGATATGCATTTAAGGAAGAATGCTGGCCATCTCCAGAGTGAAAGATGTACTTTGGGGGTTTATGGCTCTTTTACTATTATTAATATTTATTTATATAAATAATTTAAACCAGGCATGGTGGCACACGCTTATAATCCCAGTTCTTGGGAGGCTGAGACGGGAGGATCCGGGTTCGCAGCCAGCCTCTGCTACTTAGTGAGGCCCTCCACAACTTAGTGAGACCTTGTTTCAAAATAAAGAATTAAAACTAGGGCTGGGGGTGTAGCTCGGAGGTAGAATGCCCCTGGGTTCAATCTCCAGTACCACATTCAATTCCCAGTACAAAAATTGTGTATGTGTGTGTGTGTGTGTGTGTGTGTGTGTTACTAGGGATTGAACCCAGGGGAATTCTACTTCTGAGCTACACCTCCAGCCTTATTTTTTATTTTGAAACAGGGTCTCACTAAGTTGCTGAGGGCCTTGCTAAGTAGCTGAGGCTGACCCCGAACCTGTGATCCTTCTGTCTCAGCCTCCCAAATACTGGGATTACAAGCGCATGCCACTACACCCAGTTTATTTTTTATTTATTTGGTACTGGGGCTTGAACCCAGGGGCAATCTACCTCTAAGCTACACCCCCAGCCCTTTTTTATTTTATTTATTTATTTATTATTTTTAGTGCTGGGAGTTGAATCCAGGGGCGTTCTACCTCTGAACCACACCCCCAGCCCTATTTTATGTTTTATTTTGAAACAGGGTCTAAGTTGCAGAGGGCCTCACTAAGTTGCTGAGGCTGGCTGCAAACCTGCAATCCTCCTGTCTCAGCCTCCCAAGTACTGGGGTTACAAGTGTGTGTCACCACGCCCAGCTCATTTATTAATTAATTTATTTTTGGTACTGAAGGTTAAATCCAGAGACATTCTACCTCTGAGCTACACCCCAAGCCCTATTTTATTTTATTTTTGTGGTAGTAGGGATTAAACCCAGGGGCATTCTACCTCCAAACTACACCCCCAGCCCTATTTTTTTTTTTTTTAATTTTGAAACAGGGTTTCACTAGTTTGATGAGAGTCTCACTGATTGCTGAGGCTGTCCTTGAACCTGGGATCCTTCTGTCTTAGCCTCCCAAGTACTGGGATTACAAGCATGCGCCACCATGCCTGGCTCTTATTTTTTATTTTGAAACAGGGTCTTGCAAAGTGGCTGAGACTGGCCTTGAACCCTCAATCCTCCTGACTCAAGTCTCCCAAGTACTGGGATTACAGGCATGGACCACTATGCCCGGCTTCCTTTTTTATTTTATTTATTTTTATTTTTATTTTTGGCGGTACCAGGGATTGAACCCAGAGGCATTCTACCTCCAAGCTACACCCCCAGCCCTATTTTTTAGTCTTTATTTTGAAACAGGGTCTCACTAAGTTGCTGAGGGCCTCACTAAGTAGCTGAGGCTGGCCGTGAACCTGTGATCCTCCTGTCTCAACCTCCCAAGTACAGTACTGGGATTATAAGCATGCGCCACCATGCCCAGCTTTTTTATTTCTTATATTGAAACGGTCTTGCTAAATTGCTAAGGGTCTTGCTAAATTGCTGAGGCTGGCCTTGAACCTGCAATCCTGTCTCAGTCTCCCAAGTACTGGGATTACAGGTGTGAACCACCATACCTGGCCAAGGCTCTTCTTTTTTTTTTTTTTTTGGTGTGTGTGTGTGTGTATGTGTGTAT